>JBAMJV010006815.1:80000-216708 GCA_037951105.1 Echinarachnius parma | reverse complement strand
ATCTATTAATGCGTTATAATGTTATACGATAACTCTCAAGATAAAGAAGCTAAATATTTAAGCGCGCAAACATCAATAAGTTAAAGAGATCTAGTAGTTTTGTTGACACGTGCAAAAAGTGATGAATGGTTGTTACAATGTGCATTGGTGTGATCTATATATGTCCACTGAGTAATGTGTGAAAATGTCGCGTTAAATGGATGTTATATGACCGAGTAATGAGCGAAAATGCAAAGTGATATTCACTAACTTATTGCACTGACTTTGTACATGGTTACGACTATCCAGTGGATAGCTTTATATCTGAACACTTCAATCGTAAATATCCTTTTTAACGAATACAACAATGTATGAAAGAACCGCTGGAGTTTCCAGTAAGTTTTGAGGATTTGGACAATGTTACTAGATCCCTTTAAAGGTGGTTCAGATCCGTAAATCAGACGCGCGGTGCTATCTTGCGAACGCCTTGCGGACGGTGCGAAATACACATAATGTTCAGTGATATTGGTGATATGCAGTGCGACCAAACTAGCCGAGTTCAAAACGGCGAACTGCGGTGAAGCATCACCACGCTTGGGCGAGCTTTAAGGCAGCCAAGGAATGAGGACGAGAAATTTCTGGGCGAAACACACAAACAAATCAACAACAAAAAACATAAATAAACAAATAAATACAATTATCTTTAAATATCGAAAGCAGATTGCTCACCTGTTATGTATGACATCGGGAATGTGCAGCCATGTTTTCGTCTTCTCCTGACCACCGGGTGGACCTCGCCGTGTGCGTCGCCTGCAGAGAACAAAGATAATTAGATATTTGAGTTGATTGATTTTTTTTTAATGCCACAATTCATTTTAAAAACAACAATATCAATAACAAAGTACAATTATACAAAAACTGCATTTACAAAGGCAAAACCTAAAGCGAAACATTAAACTTACAAATGGTTAATGAGAAATGAGATGGATAATGCCCAGCGTTCATTTTGACTGTCAATAATGAGCGTGATTCGCCCGCATATGTATTAATTTTATTTATTTCATTTAGAAATATTGCTAATTTTGTTTCGTTGGCCAACATCAGCAAGTATTGATCACACAGAGAGTGTAACAATGAATGTTCTATACATGCAAGTGTGTAAGAATTGCGTCTGGCATTCTTGTTTAGTACTATAGTGTACTGTTTTTAAGAATGCTCTGCGTCTTACATCAAAATCGCTGTTCGTCACGATATACGATGTACGATTTCATATACAATAATTATGATACACACTACATAATAATGTTTTCTAATAATAGCTATTTTATATCATAATGACATCCTACTGCCATAACTGTTAATACTATACGGTATGGTAGCTTAAGTGGCTTTTACTCCCGTGAACGGAATCAATCAATTTCTCTAAACACAACACTACCAATTTATCCACTCTCTCCCCTCGTCTCGAGTTGCCTAAAACCGGATGTATCAAATATAGAATTCTCTCCTTCAATTTAAATATAAATATCAGCTAAATGCATACACCCATATACACATACTCACATAAATAACCGTTTATTATTCCTACATTTATACGTAAAAGCGTGTGTGTGTGTATGTCTGTGTGTGCGTGTGTTTTGATTGGATTATCTAAGGTAGATATTTTTCAGTATGATATTGTATAAGTATTTTGAATAAGAAACAGTTTGTACATATCTTCTAGGACAGTTTATAATTATTTTTACAAACTAATTACTTAAGAATTACAAATGATTATGGTTTTAAAAATAATAAGAATTTGCCTAAATAATTATGATTATAAAATAGATACAAAATTGAGAAAAATATTACATGGAAGTGATGGAAATAGCAGTAGTTATGATTTAGTAGAAAGTACAATCGCACGGCAACAGGAAAGCGGAAAATATTCGCATTTATTTCTATCATGCATACGGGTTCAACGAATATGGCAAGATGTTGTTCAATATTATGGCGCAGTATTTTTTGTTGAATTATGCACTCGTCAATAATTTACTTTATTTTTAGAATTTCATAAATGCAGTGCGCCAGTTAAGGAAACATTGATCAATTGTTTGTTTTTGCTTGGTTCAATGATACATACACATACTCATACATTCTCGAATACACAATATAGTGTGGAAATATGTATGTGTTAGTGTGATTGCGTGTGTGCGCGTGTATGTGTGTGTGAGCGTGTTCGTGTGCGTGTGAATATGCGTGTGCGTGCGTGTGTCAAAGGTGTATGTGCGTGTGTGTGTGTGTGTGTGTGCGTGTGTGTGTGTGTGTGTGTGTGTGTGTGTGTTTATATTCGAATGCGTGCGAGTGTATGTGTGTGTGTGTGTGTGTGTGTGTGTGTGTGTGTGTGTGTTTGTGTGCGTGCGTGTGTTTGTGTGTTTGTGAGTGTATATGTGCGTGTGTTAGTGCGTATTGTACTTGAAATTGAAATCATCTTAACACAAGCAGACCGTACGTCAATATTAGCGACATCTGTTGAGTCTGTGCCTCTAGACTCCTCACCAAAAATTCTCATCATGTTTGACATTTCAAGTCGTGGAGTTTATGAAGAAGAAGAAGAAAAAAAAGGACAGAACAAGATGAACAAAACCGATAAGAGAAAGAGAAAAGGGGAACATTCTAAATGAAATCTGGGTTCACTAAAAATAAAGAAGAGCCTCTCCGCGATAAGACTTGAGACAAAGTTGATAAAGGTTCGTCGATGTTGATGCCTCCAACAATCGAGCCATCACAGTGAAACGGCAAATCTTATCGGATGGAAGCTTGTCAGACAGTCAAAGGCACAATCATATAAGGCTGATTTTTGTCTTGCAAAAGCAAAATACTCAGCTACTGTATTGAAAATGGATGTGATGAAAACAGTTGTCTTGATTCTATGGCTGACAACATTCATTATTTTTAATCCAGAATTTGTCAAAACATGTTTAAGAGAAGGGCGCGTATTATTAGTTTTATATTTTACACAGTCTTTGTCCTAAACGTAAAATCAGCGATGTCTTCAATCACTTTTTAAACGAAAATAACCATTGGTAACTAAAATAATATGGGGTATGGGAAATACAGATTATGCACTGTTCTTGTATATATGCCATGAAATTGAATTTCAAAATATTAACCAAAAAAAAATTGTGAAACGCTAATTTTGTTGAATTGATTGATATGAAACGTAAAATTCGGTCTATAATATAATTTTTAAATATGAAATGTATGTGCTTGTGATGTTGCCTTCAAACAATTTATACTGCAAACATCTCGTGAAAACCTTGGCTCCGAAAAGGTGCATAAATTCTGACATGTATATAAAGGGATCAAGTAAAACTTTGATGACATGATCAACAACTGACAAAGGGTTAATATAGAAAATATGTTTTTGTGATGTCCACTGAGTGAAGTGCGAACATTCCATGGTAAATGAGTGTCATTTGACCGAGTAATGAGCAAAGGTGCAAAGTGATATTAACTAAAAACTCATTACACTGACTTTGTGCATAGTTAAAATTCTCCACTAGAGATGTCCAGATCCAAACACCCCAATCATACATATCTTTAAAACAGAAGAGAAGTTTGGAAAAACCGAAATGCTTCAATCGGTAATACGAATACAACGAGGTATACAAAAAACCGCTATAGAGTTCTAATTTTGTGGATTTTGACAATGTTACCAGATCCCTTTAAACGTAGATACCAATAATTATTCACAATAAGGTATAGCTTGTTTATAAACGCATAAACGTTCACGAAGTACATGAGCTGCACTTCAATACGCATGACATGACTTGTTACATCTAAAGCCCTCTGCAGACAGAGCCGACTCGACCCGATCCGACTGGTTTTCATTCGGATCGGCTCAGTTTTCAGTTCCTCGCGACACACATTTTGCCAGTCGAGAGACAGTCGGATGTCAGTTGGGGCCGATTCAACACGATGAATCGGATCTGACCGACCGGGCCAAACTCTAGCCTGATTGAAACCAGTCGGATCGGGTCGAGTCGGCTCTGTCAGCGGAGAAGTGTTGAATTATGCAAATTTTGGGCAAAACAACTGAGCTGTCAGCTAGTTGCATCACATAATTTACGTACGCTATCATACACTCTCTATCTTAATTCTTTAATCAACACACTTGATACCAATCATTACACGTGACCGTAGGGCGCCAATATCCATGAACACTGTTGAAACAACACTTGGCCTGTCAGCTGGGACTCACACCAGCTGTCGGCGTCACAATCGTTGAACTTTCTTGGTACGAATATTAAAGGGATCATTATTTAAGTAGAATAAATCACTTGAAAGATGTTGTTTCTAATAATCATGAGAAGCTTAAAGGGATCGAGTAACTTTGTTGACATGTGCAAAAAGCGATAAATGGTTGATACAATGTATATTGTTGTTATCTGATATGCCCACATGGTATTGCGTGAAAATTTCAAGTCAAATGGACGTTATATGGCCGAGTAATGAGCAAAAATGCAAAGTGATGTTCACAAACTCGGTTTTCGCGATCCGTTGGATTATTTAACATCTGAACACTTCAATCGTAAATATCTTTTTAACGAAAGGGAAATTTGAAAAACCGAAACCTGTCCCATGATTTTATTGTTAATACGAATACAACTAGGTATGAGGGAACCGCTAGAATTCCAATTGTATTTTGAGGATTTTGACAATGTTACTAAGTCCCTTTAATGTAATGTCATTAGTCAGATATTGATCCTAAAGCAATCATCGATAACACATAATCATCGATATCACGATAACAGAGTTATACGAAAATCATTTATGCATTTCGTGGAAATAAAATGCACCTTATGAGCGTGTGAAGGTCTTGAGTAAAATCGATCAATAAATACCCAAGTTATGGCGTATTGTCTGTGACGACAACACAAGTCACGTGACCCGAGGTGTTGCATTTGAAAGAAAATGCAAACATCTTGGTGATTGAGTCAACTTCGGTCAATCCAGTTTTAACCCGACTTACTCTTTGGCCAATTCATTGATTACTACTCTCATACGCCTTTTTTTAATTATTTTGATATATAAACATTTTTTACAACGGTCTGTTTATAACATTCTGATAATTTCCTTCGACTTCTTAAATGGACAATAAAGCAATATTTCGGTATCAGAAAGCTGACAACTCCGTACATTCTCCGTAAAAGCCGCATATGAGACTATGATTCGTTATACACCGTGTTTTTTTTAACCATGAATTGAATGGTTCCACATATAGGAACTGTCGTTGCTGTGATTATTAAGAATTGTGATAACATTATACAACTATTCGCTACCATATACTACAATTTTTTGGCACGCCAGAGAAAGAGGATATGCAGAATATAAACAAGATGGTTCCACAACTTGAGAAATTCGGTGAAACAGCCCGCAGCGCTGTGCATATGTAATAATTGTATTTTGGTTAGTACTCGGTTATATTTGGATAGATGCACAGATGGATTCTGTGGATAGAGAAGACCCCTCCGTAACTCCTGGTCATTCACCCGTGCTGCAGTACTCTCCCTTCCATGCCCCTAATTCGACCAGTTAAATGCCTTCGATTTGGGCATCCGATACGTTCCGTCGTTTTCCACTATCAAATGGCCGGAAAATGATCAAGGCGAAAACAAGGTGCCCCCACAGAGACTGTTTCTTGAGATCATTACGGAATCTCCGGGGAACGCAAAATCAGATTTGTCATATCGACAGAAGAATTGGGTTGGGGTTCATTCATGACCGGGAACTGCATCGGGAACTGCATCGGGAAAGACACCGGGAACCAAATATATACGTTGTTTATGTAGATTCCTATATTATAATAGCTTCACAGTCAACGTTCCTTTCATATTCAAGTGTTATTAATATTTCATTTAAATATAATTTGTATATAATTTACATTTTTTCTCTTACATGAGCGTATAATTGTTATTTCAGGGCATCATTCGTTGTACAAAGACAATTATTCCATGTTTCGACATATATAATTTGAAATATTATAAGGGTTTCATAATGTTACTCAATCATAAATTGTATAAAATATGATCTGTATTTGCAAGGTTCAAACAACAATTCTTTCATTTTGGTTTGGATTGAGCTGATGAAAAACAATAGCTTGTAATTGGGTCCAAATTAAACTGCAAATCTATTAAACAATCTTACTTGAGTAACTAAACTTATCTAAAACTAAAAACGTGTGCGTTTTGAGTGCAACACTTAGTGGCATGATACAGCGCTCGAGTTTATGGATTTCTGTGATCATTTTACTCTAGCCAGCTTCGTTCCATTTACAGTACTAGTCTTGATGGGACGAAGCTGCCATCTTGATATACTGCCAATCCCATAAAACAAGTTTTCGTTTCCAGGTTTAACGGCATAATTATAGTAAATGCAAAACGCCAACGTAAACACGCTATACGATGCGCATAATTGCTTTTTCACAAAAGTGAATTAACTCAAGGACATCATTGTATGTGTTAACCGATTTATGATGCCATAAAATACAGGGCGAAAAACAACTGGGGAAAATAATACGATGTTTGAACTTGAAGAGGAAAAAGGGTTTGTAATAAATCTATCCGATGTTTATTGATACTGTCCCATTACAAGTCAGTTCAAAACTATTAACGACTTTGGGTAATTAATGCTAATGGTAACTTATCCAAGTAACTAACCCGGGGTTTGGAAATGAACGATATAATAAGAGCAACGCACCGCGTAATATGACTTGCACGATAATGTTTCTTCGTTTTATATCGCGCTATTGGCATGGTTTAAATCTGTGCACGACTGCCAGGGGAACTAGTTGTTGCCCGAATTTAACACGATGGGAGCTGAACATTACATATGCCGATTAAAATATGTACAATAGTAACACCACTATCATGACTATTACTATTCGTAACAAAGGGTAGACGGTGATGAAAACATCAACAGGCAGTTGCGTAGCTACGTGTTCCAGAATGGTTTAATAACACATGAAACAAAAGGCCAACCAATATATAAATATAATTATATAGTGGACACGCACTATAATAAGTGTGTTTTCCCCCACAATACAATAAGTTAACTCGTGCTAAAGCAATTGTGATAAACAGGGACTAGTTTGAGGAATGATCAGAGATGATGCGATTAACGTTTAAAGGCTGTAATTGTAAAACGCGCGGTTTCAATGAAGTTGCTTTCGTTTTCATAAAGAAATAAGTTTGAAAATGCGTCGCTCTTTCTTGTCGTATTAGATGTCGTGCCAAGGGGAAGAAAAAGAGCACCGCCATCCGTTCCTTCAAAGGGGGAATGTGAGTATTGGGCAAATAAGAACTGCTCCGAGGCTTTTATTGAGTCCATTCCACCTCCCATCCGTGACCTTTTGACTGAAGGTTGTGTTATTGATTAACAATCCGCTCCACGAAGTCTCATAACGGACTGTGGTTTTTGCCATTGTGGAGATAAATGTGCGTGTATACAGACAGAAAACCGATTCATCAACCAACATTTGGTAAATGTGTGAACAGTTATAAGACGGTTCACTCGGTACTACAGTCGGTTACCTTATACATCTTGTACATTATACTGACTCAGATTATAACTGAGAATCATCCACGTATACATTTGCAAAATAAGTTGGATATTTATATACAATTCCTATATATCTGGTCGGGTACTGGGTACTTTCACTCTCTCTGTACAAATACGAACCCTTCTGTAAAGGTCACCTGTCACTAAAGCTGATTAACCCTCTACATGCCGGGTGTACACAACCCCAATTGACACTACGTGTGAATCGGTGCCTATTTCGTTATTTCCGCACTGCGAGTGTTAAGCATTGCGATCTACGGTAGATGTAGACTTCGTGAGAACAAGAAAAGGTCGTTGCGAGGATTGGACACTCCGGATTTCTCTCGCCTTTCTACGAAATAAGATCATCGAATGAAGTCTTCAGGGGAGGCAGTCGCTAAAGTATCGTAATATGTATAAGGGATGTTACTATGAGGAACGAGGAACAAGCCAACCAAAGTCAACTTTGTAATCATAATCATGATAATAGGCAGTATAAAGATGCGATCATGGACACCGCTATGATTATTATACACCACAGCAGAAATTAACGCTACTACCACCTGTATTGCAATCTTTCTATCATTATACTACCATGGCCGCTACCACCATTAACACGAAAGGGGGGTTTTGATGTTTGGTATCATAAGGTAAGACAGTGGAAGAACATGAGCGAAACATAATAATGACCCGTCGAGTTTTCATAATAAGATGATGTCAATTATACCAGTATAGGAAACTGTATATCCTCAGAAAATCAAGCATTAATACGAAGCGGCTTTTTATATTTTGAATACGCAAACGGAACTTGCAGTAGGTAATCGAATATATTAATCACGTTTTAATGTGATTGTTTTGGAAAACTGGACAAAAAGAATTAATATTTTGGGGTAAATAACCGTTCAACATCGCTGTTATGTGAGTTCTGGGAAGTTGCATATAAATCAACACTCATTGCCAATTGAGTAAATGGACCGGTGGCCTCAGTTCGCAGGTTTACTGAGAATATACGATATATAATATACGTTTACAAACAAACCAACCAACCAACCGAGACCTGACAGATGAATTACATGAACAATGCGAGGAGCGTATGGTATGCTGGCTGGGTCGGAGAAATATTAATTTCGTACTGCGTCTTTCGGTACACACCATCATTTCCCCTTAGACCGCCAGGGGGCACGAATCCCGGATGTAGACCACACGACGACGAGGCGAAACGCGACCTAGAAAGTGGAAACTTGTAGCTGTGTGTAGCTACAGTACATTGGAGGACCAGGGGGTCGTGTATAACATGCAACCTCTCTCTTTCTTTCTACCCCTTTTGAGATGGGATGTTGGGTTCACAGTGGTTGGACAGCAGTGAGGCGTTGGGAGGGGGAGGGGGGGCTACCGGGGCCGAACGGAGGTTAATAAAACACAGAATCCCTGACAGTATGGGTGTCTCTCGCCCAGCGGCCATCTTGGATGCAATCAATGAGGCTCACCATATCAAACCACTGCCAAAATTTAATTACGCCACACATGCATTCACACTGTCTAAGTCTAATGCTAGCGCACAGAATCTTTTCACCACTTAAATCGCATAAGACATTCACTTACCAGTCTTATATTATTTGTGTGTTTTGTTTATCTTATGAAATGTATAAACCCTGTTGATATTCTAATATATTGTATCATATCTATTTCTATATGAACATATACAATACATGTAGTTATGCCCGATTGCTTTGACAAAATATTTATTCAAAATTACTCCTGCGTGGGATGCCTGGAGAGTTGAGTACTTTACTGTTTTAACTTAATATTGCCTGCCCTAAAACAGCGTTGAGATGGTGATTAGTCTTAACCATATATGATATATCTCCAATATGTATAATAGGGTCGTTGATCCAGAATATGTGAACCACTAATCGCCCCATAATCCATGTAATCAGAGAGCCAACGACCTAGACATCTAATGAGCCGTGAGATTAAAATAAACGACCGATACCTCAAACGATCCGTGAAACCAACGAACTTCTCCAATATTATACCACGAAATTATACTATAGGCAGGGAAAGCTAAAGTCGAGATAGTAACTTCTTGTAATTCGATATCTGTAATAAGCTAGAGACCGAGGTAGTAGTTCCGTTGGACATAAAGACGGTTGAGCGGCTTTCTAAACACTTTTGTGAAAACTGTTGAGTTTTGCCAAGAAAATATCACATCAGTAAGCTAATACATGTAATTAACATCTTTAAGACTATAGTTCATAAACACAATAATACTTGTGGTCGTTAACTATAAATCTGTATGGATTTGGATGATGAACAGGTTTTAATATTGTCTTCGAACTTTCTCCAGAAACCGATATTTATTCAGCTTAACGATGTAATATTTATCAGGAAAAGAATAATATCCGCCTTAAAATAATTGCAATCATCGTTAAGTTCATTAATAAAAGCAACATATCTCAAAAGTATCAGTGATCTCATATGTAAAGTCTATCTGACCAATTCACCGAAATGTTACATATAGTTAAAGCTGCACAGATAATTCAAGTTTAATTCAATAACTTTGCAGCCAGCAGGGATGGTCTTGTCCACAGCACAAAGTCATGTCAGGTCGCAGTAGGTAGATGACAAGTCCGGAACTCGGTTGTAATTGGGAACTTGTCAACATGTCACCACATCGTATACGCCAATTTAAAAAGCTTGACATGGAACATTCGACTTCCAGAGATGAAACTGTCGACTCTTTGCGCTATCTGACACTTCGCCCGGAAACCCTCACACTCCGAATTAAACTAACATCTTATATTAATTAGCTTCAGTATCACGTTTTTCTCTTTCCATTATTTTCCAATCATCTCCTCCTCTTCACTCTTCTCTTCTCCACTTCTTTCCATTTATCCTCAGTTTACGTTTAGTATCATTAATTTACCTTCTCTTCAATCTTTGCCTAACCTCTCTTTTCCTCTCCTCTTCTCTCCTCACCTCTCCTCTCCTTTATTGGTTTCTTCTCCAGTCTTTTGCCATAATATCATTGTTTTCCTTTCGTACTTTCTGCTCATCTCTTGCTGTGTTATTATATTCCTTTCTTCTCCCTTCTCATCTCTCAACAAATTCCCTTCCCTACGCATTCTATCCCACTCGCAAGCTCCCCAGTGCTCATCATCATCATCGTGATACGACAATGTCAGGCGGTGTAAAGGATACACCTGCCAATTGGGCCAAATTAATTTCTGAAGACTCATGCGGGGATCACATGTAATACAAGGGGACATGTAGGGGTGGATCTGACCCAGTTGCTGGTCGAATCGGTGCGTGGTAAATTATCGGAGGAATGCCCTGTTTCTCTCTCTTCGGGCTAGTCGACTGGCGCAAGCCAGAGACCGGTGCACTCTAGTGTCCACTTTCCCGGGGGAAATGCACTGTTTCAATCATTATTATTCGCTTGCAACATTGCACCCATCCTCAACACAACCATTATACACATTAGTTTACACAACAACAAAAAATACACGTATATTCGAATACATATCATATTGGGATAACAAACAAACGGATAAGTGAAATAACTGTAAGTAAGGAAATGTTATATCACTAATTATCATGCTTCTTTTAATTTTCCTTCATTTGTCCTTCTTCTTCTCCATCATCATCTTCTTCTCCTTTTTCTTTTTCTACTTCTTTTTCTTTTTGTTCTTCTTCTTCTTTTTCTTCTTATACTTAATTTGCTCCTTCTTTTCAGACCTATCTCTTCTCCTCATTTTTTGGCGCTCTATGCTTCCTCTTTTCCCTCGCTTTGCCCCACCTCTGCCCCTCTAGTTTAGCTACACCCCTTGCCCTTAAGGCTGTATAGGAAAGGAGGTGATGAGTGGAATTATTACCACTCGTCGGCCTGCCCCCATCCTCCTTGGAAACACTTGCCACCCTGGGATGAGAGAATGGGGCACCTAATGAGGGGGATAATAAATGGATCAAGTTGTTTGGTGTCCTTACTTCCCACACAAGACCTCGGTGTTCAGAATCGACTTTCTTTTACTTTCTTTTTGATTTTCTACTCGGATTGTTTATTTTAATTTGGGTGATATGAATAAGGAAGCATTTCACAGACGTACGACTCGCAAGTACCAAAAGAACACACATACATGAATATAAAAATATGTTTGTCTTATCGTGAACATTATGTTTCTAAACGGCTTTAATACCCAGTAATTCCATGAATTTGGTGCTCATAAAATAGTTATAAAACAGAAGATAATTGAAGAACATAATACACTGTATGGTAATGTATCGATCGTAATTTTCTTCTCCTTCTTCTTCTTCATCATCATCGTTTCCTTTTTAGGTACCGACCTGAGTCATCCTTTATGATGTCTTCTTCTCCTTTTGAAGAATACGGGCACTGTACCTGCTAGCGTATACATGTACTGCGACTCACAAATTAGATAAATCTCAGGACGTTCACCCTAGCTGTCTATCGTTTAGATACACTATTTATACCTGCCCCTCCCATTTCCGAAGTGATATTCTGACTGCAGTATATAACTTTATGGATACTTCTATCCATTTAAGTTTAATTTATGTATTTTCGCCGTGCTTTTAGAACAAATTGATTACCTTAGGCTTAGCTTTTTTCACATCTCAAACCACTACAAACGTATTAAGCTTATGAAAGTACAATGTATGGATATAAAAACAAAATCTTTATTTCAAATATATTGTTTACAAAGATTATCCTACTGTTGGAAATGCATTTGGTACAAAAATAAAAAATCGGAACTAAATTTACTTCTAGCATTATTTTATTTCCATTTAACAATTATTACAATAACGACCAAATTGGTAGTTTATTAAATTTACAATACAAAATGAACAATCGCAGCCCCAGTAAGTGTGGTAAAATAAAAGTTGACAAAATATTTATCATATAAATTGATACAATTTGAACACAAGTTGTTCGCTTGTTTCCGCCTTGAGCTGACAAGGGCAATCCATCCCATGAGTGGAGAACAAATAAATAAATGATTAAATATATAAATAAAATGAATAAATCTCGTTTGGCCTGACGTTGTACCCTTTTATGAAAAACAATGAGCTTGGATATAAGCCTTCTTTAATTTGGTTCATCATATGCTGATTCAATGGTGATCTCAAATGTATAGGAGAAAACGAGTTATGATGATGAACGCAGCTGTCCAACAAATACCACTCTTCAACATGTTGAAGCACTTCGACAGATGTACGGGCGAATATTGATATAGACTATGGGAGTTTATTATCAGAGTTATTTACCATATATCCATACACAATATATGGGATTAGATAAAGTAACACATTGGTTGTGGGAATTTGGTGCACTGTGTATTAACCCTATGGAAAGTTCAAAGAAGCAAGGGACCCAGCCCTAAAACGTATATAGTCATGGTAGTGCGATGGCAATTTTGTTTTATGTTTTCGTAAACGAGTCTATTATGGACTCACTTTAACTCGCAAAGCATTGATTTGAAATAATGATTGCATGATACTAATTACACTAATTAAAATAATTACGGTCAGTCAAGAGAATTTTTAACATGTGTAACCTACTTTGCTAAATGAGATTATGACCTTAATACATCTGACGTTATTGGAATATATACATGCATACTCTTTTCATTTCAAAGACTTACCGTTACATTTAAATCCAGAGATACTGTAACTTTCCGAATTCCCGCTTGGATTTAAAAAGTAACTAAGTTTGACTGAAAAATAAATCCTTTGGAGTTAGAAAATAAATCCTAGCATTTAAGAGAGTATACGATGCGGTAAATATTAATAAGAAAACTGGGAACAGAAATTCAATATTAATGCGATCGAAGCGAAGCCGAAAGAAACGCGGACAAAATAAAACAAGACTGCATGAGGACTTTGAGCGTCCTAATGCACATCCCTTCCTAATCCTCCGGTATATACACATCCCTCGGCAAACGTTCCAAACTGACGCCATTTTGAATTTGATCTCTCATACCTTAGCGAATTGAAATATGAGTGTCACCCGCCAATGGCGTAGACAAGGAGAGTGGCAATGGGGGGGGGGGGGGGGGGGGGGGGTGGGGGAAGAGGGGGGCAATTCCCTTTCTGTAGTCTGAGGACTCTCGCCCACTCTCTCTGCATGCTCTGTGGGGGAGCAAAATATAAAAACAAATTCAGAAATGATAGAGCCATATTCATTTTGGCTCCAGCTATTACAATACCTTGTGGCATGTGTGGGACAGTATTACCCCCGCACCGCCCCCCCCCCCCCCCCCCTTGCCTCCTTCGTGTTGCCCCCAACTCTGGATCGCCCCTGTTACCGTTAATACACCACTGTCACCCGCGCGGCGTTGTTTACCGAATGATCTGATTTATACGACGGAGGATGTCTCGTCCATACAACTAGCTCTATATAGTCTCATCCCATCGAGCGCTGGGTCGTAATTGTACATACCTTTCTAAAGAAATGCTTGGTCGTTAATATTGGATCTGCTTTTATCGCAGCATATAAACGGGTATATGGATAGCGGATGGCGAGAGGATTCAAACTTGATTTAAAGCGATAGTTTCTGCATATTACATATATTTTATTGGTATTAAAACCGTTAAGACTGTACGTAGAATGTTCTGGATGCCTCGTGTCGGAGTTGTTGTTCGTTTTGAACTCCATTTCACACTTCAGAAATTGACGTAGTGGTATAGAACATATATATATAATAAGATATCTGGATATTTGAATGAAACCTGAATATGCTTTCAATAGTTGCCGAGCTTAATGCAAAATAATCAAATAACCTTAACCAGTGAAGGTGATTATCCCTGGTTTACAATGTTTAGAATACCATCTTTTACTCAAAACATACACTCAGAAATAAATTTTAAGGTCATAAATAAACCAAAGCATTCCTTTGATCACGTTCATTCTACATTTCGAGGGAAATGGTTTGTCATTAAAAAAAAGAGTTATAATTATCTTAATAGTAAGTGCATGCACAAGGCCGGGTGGGGATGCTACACTGCATCGGGTCGCCATTTCGAACTATAGGCTAGATGAAACTTTGCGTTATAACTCGTCAGGTTCTGAACCAATATTAATAGTATCTATCAGTTATCAAAATGTATTCATTTGAGTTGCAATCAGCCTTTGAGAAATGTTCTTGAGCAGTAGTTGTTATAGTCATTTACAGCACAATGTCGCTACGCCAAAACAACATTAATATATCCATGCGCGAACAACAAACCCTGCGTTTCTCGGTCGTGGAAAATAAGGCTTGTTTATGTCGTGTTTCAATCAACCACACTCTATTAGGGACAGCGATCACATTTAATGAATTCAAAAAGAGAATACTGATACTACCAATTAAACTGATTGAAGAACTGACATGGAATTGGGCCGCTAGTTTGATCACAGTAAAGCCCCTTTACCCAGAATCTAATTGAGCTTGAAATGACTCGTGGTATGATGTTTCGACGCACAAGTCGCATCTAATGTTAAAGGTCATAAAACCGACGTTCAGTTCGCCAAGACTTCATTATGGTGTCCTCAAATGGTTGTGTTCTTTATTTGCTTTGTAATGAATGCCAACCAGACGTTTTTTCATTAGATTTTCCAGATGGCAATATATATATATAATGGCACAAATATCATGATGTGTTTGTGTGTATCGATGTTTGCGTGTGTATTTCCGTATGGGCACGTGCCTGTGCAGTAGCACACGAGTAAACAAATAAATATCACATCATCTTAAATACCAAAAGAAGTCTTCATTCATTAATTGGCCTTTACACGAACAGTTTACGCTCGTACCAGTAACTGATAACGAGAATGAAAACAAATGGTACACAAATGGTCTTTTCCAGGGAAATGACGGCATATTATTTATACGAACTCTATCGTAACACTGGAGTACGGTCAAGTACCGGATGTATCTGATAATAGCGATACAGCATTTCATTTTAATCTTGTAGATTACCTTGTTGGCGGCAGGGGTGGTATAGATGGGATATAGCTTGACTCATCCAAAGCGCGCCATTAATTCATTCACATCGAAGTGATGTAACGCAATCGTATTGTCTATACACAATGTCTGATTGAACAACATCGATTAGAGATAAGTATACATAAATAATCATTCTTCATCTATCCAAGCAGCGATAAATATTACAGGTTACAGGGCAATGGCACTCTAAATTGTGTCATGTTTATTTATTCAGTCTGGAACTTGCATCTCGACTGATGACAATGTCTACCACCACCACTGTCGGTCGATTCGTCCGTCCATTTTCCGTGGTATGTAACCATGGTAACAAGCAACTGATTCCGTTAACCCTCCGAGAGCCATAGACGACTCTATAAAGTCACATTATTCAGATAATCAGATATGTTGCCTTATTCCTAATTGCATGCAACTGATATGTGCGAGATACTTGCGAAAAACATGGCAAATTAAGCACCTAAAGTAAACGTGACTCAAAGACTGCATGGGTCAAGAGGATTATTGCGATAATAATTTGGCAGTCAGAGGGTTATGTGGTCGCCGTCCCTCTCTCTCCATATTTCCTCATCTTGTCCTCACCTTCATCCTTCCCTCCATCTTTCCCCCTCCCTCACACCCATCTTTCTCTTTCTCTCTTTATGTCACGCTCTTTCTCTTTGTTCAGTCATCAACTACCCTCCATTGTTTACATTGCCAAGAGCCCTTAGAGACGGGCAGTTGGTGAAGACATCATCAGTGTGATGAGAGATGCAAATACTCTACAGCTATACGGTATACAAGACTAGTCAGAATCAACCGACTCGAAATGGGTGTTTCTTTTTCTAAATCTGATCTATATAGGGTGAGGACGGTCCGTGAAGCCAGACGTTTACAAGTCCACTGGAACACCCGTCGGAACATACATGACCGAGACTGATTTATCTGTCTAGTACGAGACGTGATTACGCAGGGATCCACATAATTATTCAATCGAAATGTTATTATGTTTGGCATACATTGAGCAAAGAGATGAATAGCGTTGAACTGGGTCGTTTAATTAAATACGATTATTGAATATTTGTAATTACCATCCAGTCTGCGATTGAAAAGGGGGCGTTGTAGAATAACGTGCTGTCCTTGTTTTGTAGAAACTAATGACAATGAATGATACGATGTGATGCATTGGTTTGAAGCATCTAATGGCCAATGCAACTCTAGAATAGAGTTTATCCTACTTTATACATCGTAATATGCTTGTTTATTTCGCATAACATTACCCCGACTCAGATTTCTACTTTGGAAGAAATATGTGAAAACACTATCGGGTACACCACTATTCACGCGAACGCTGGAGGACGCCATTGTTATGTCTGTGCGGACACCACTAGCATGTGATCGATCAATGATGCATTCCTGCACTTAATTACCATTGTTTGAATACTTGTAGACGCTTTGATGAGTCTGCAAATCAGTGAAAAATCTGTTTGTTCGGCGATCCGCACAGTCGTCAGAATTTGCGAAGCATGTCGGGTAATTACACGAACTTGGCCGCTCCCATCATCTTTTGCCGCCGTAACAATTAGTAAAATTTGGGTATGTTTACAGAAGGATTTCATGTGATCCAGTAGGCCAAAATTGCAAAGTCATGTATCAAATTAAATGTCTGTTCACCCTCTAAATGATGATAGTAGCCGAAAGCCATAGTTTCATTGTCCTTTAAGATAGAAGCAAATTATCTATCTGGTATATAATTCATGTAAGTTTACATCAATCGAATTCTTACACAGTACTGACACATAATAATATATCTAATCGGATGATGAGAGACTCCCTGTCAAAGGGGTGGAATTTACCCATGCCTCACCCACGATTAATCCTATCAAGACCTATCTTCGATGACATCCATCGGTACTGTCCGTATATAGGCAGGGGACTCACGGAATGGAATAGGTGGTATATTACGGGAATAAAAGGGGGCGTTTACTCTTTATGAATAATCGCCCCTTCATAGCCCCCCCCCCCCCAACTTTAACATATATCGCCCCCACCCTTTAACACGTTATGCCCGGCGCAGACAGAGCCGACTCGACCCGATCGGACTGGTTTTCAGCCTGATTAACTCAGTATGCGCTGCCTCAGGACTCCGGTTTTGCCAGTCAAGTGCCAGTCGGAGGTCATTCGAGGCCGATTCAAGATGTCGGATCGGCTCCGAGCGAAACTGACTCCAGCCTGACTGAAAACCAGTCGGATCGGGTCGAGTCGGCTCTGTCTGCGCCGGGCTTTATACTAAACATACAGAGTACCTCGTTCCTATTTACTTATTCTGAATGATGCTCATTGATTTAGCCCCTTTTAAAACGTTAATACAAACAATCAAGATGAAAACGAAAATATTTTTCCGTCCAGTTTCCTCTATCTTTTAATGTAAAAAATAAATAAAGAAATACATCAACCATTTTGGGGCATATGTTAACTCCCCCCCCCCCCCCCCCCCTCTCCTTGATGGGATCCCTCGCGCCCTCTGCGCCACCGGTGTGGGTCAAACCTAACTACGTACGCCACTGCTCGTAAGCTCAGCAGTAAGTCATGATGACCCCGTCTACCTCCCATCATCCGTCACCCCTCTCCGCCAACCCTAAAGAGCATCATCAGTTCTCCGCCAAGGAATCAACGTTTAAAGGGATCGATCTAGTAACTGTGTCCGAATCAACCAAACTCACTTGCATCTCATACTGGTTCTTTTATTTCATGCCTGGTTGTTTTCCTCCGACTATGGTTTGTTTTTTCATATTTTCTGTATGTTATTGAAATATCAATGAATAATTTTGTTTTAACCACGGGGATCCCTTCATGTGTGTACAAACCCATGTCAATGAGTTAGCAAATAGCAGTTTGACTTTTCGCTCAGTACTCGGCCACTATGACATTTATTTAGCATGGAACTTCCACACATCACTCAGTGGACATATTATCAGATCACATAAATACAAATTTTATTAGCCCTTTAACTTATTTCATATAGCTCCTTTTTAAAGAGACTGGTCGCGTTATCAACAACACAGTATGACGTGTACAGTACAAAGCACCTTTTTATGAAAACGATTTGTTTGAGTTTCGTGTAGAAATAAATACTGAATTTGCATTAACTGTGGTTTGATACCTGTAAAAAGCACATTAATAATTTTTGGCATATAAAGCAAAATCCTAAACGAAGAAATGAAAGTTGAAAATGGTTATTGGGTTAGAGTTACCATTTTATGTAATTATTTGATTAACAGACTTATTATAAGCATTCCAACTTGAGTACATATATTATAAATGATAAATCTTAATAAAAACTGTTGTGTGCTAATTTCATTTATCAGGTAAATATTTGCAAAGCCTGGCTGTTATTGAGAGTCGCGCATAATTCCTCTTATCGTTGCTGTACGTTATCCAATGATTGCAGGTATGTGTCTTTGTCTGTAAAGATATATTTGGGTCTGTATCAACATTTATCTTCGGCATCTCTTTGCTCTCAGTTTGTTTCCCCTCTTCCTCCCCTCTCTGGTAATTATCTCTGCAATGCGACCCATGTTGATGCAGGAAGCCCATGTAATCTCCGCATCGGGGTCAGGTTATGCGCCTTCCGACCCTCTAACCCCCCCCCCCCCCCCCCCCCCCATCTCTTTCTCTCTCTAACCACAATCAGTCTCTATCTCTTTCCCCTATACACCCAACATGTAGCGCTTATTTAAGTGTGAGTGTGAGAGCAGCGATATTCATAATATTGGAGAGGGACACAAGCTGGGTATCAATAGCCAACAGAGCGGAACCACTCCAATCATCCATGATCAGGGAAGTATGTCCAATCGTTCATTGGCTTAATAATGCATTTAAGTTGATCAACGCGATCCATTAGATAGCTCATGCTATTGGACGCGGTCTAGATACTCGGCTAGATTGAAGGAAAGAGTTAGTGTCCCGTGGAGGGAAAACTAGCGCCATGAACCTATAAGCTTCGCTCAAAATAATCTACGACGGATCTATGGCTCGAATTAAGCGAAGTGATCACTTTTCAGGGCATCTATTAAAAGCATATTAAATCAAAATAACCAAATAGTTACTTTATAAACGGTTTCTAAGTGCGTTTGCATAACCAACCCACGAATATCACAGGCTCCTAATTCGGCATCGTTTTAGCCTTCTGTATGAAATCATTTATATACGACCTACAAAAATATCCGTTAAAAAATCGGCACCTATTTATTATAGCTGCACTCAATTTTTACTTCAGAAAACGCCTTCTACACTTGCCAGCAACCTGCTTTAATCTCATGGAGTATGTTTTCGCATCTTTCTTCTTTTTACATGTAAACACAAATCGAGACATGCATAAAAACAGGGAGACTGCACGAGCATGTTTCTGATTCGCTTATCGAACGCATCTTTGATTTCGTGTCTAAGAATATCAAAATTTGTGGTGGCGCCGATCTAAACTACACCGATCCATGCCGGTCAGACACTGATTCTGTAATGTTGTACCCCGTTTATTTCATCCCCTATAGGACACAGCCCATGTAGGATAGTCTATCTCGCGTGCCGACAGCAGCTTTGTTTTACCGTGGAACATTCACATTTGCACGTTTAAATTCTTAATTAAGGTTATCTATTGTGTAAACAATCCTTAACATTTTCATGTAGTTCTAGTCACAACGGCACAAGCAAGCACTATATTTTGAAATCGTATTTCATGAATTCTTTGGTATTTGCATGCCACTGCAGGCCTTTACTGACTGAGAAATTTGGGGCGTGTTTTTCTTTCAACTGAAATGTGGAGTATTGTTAACTTGGATTTTCAAATGAGTGCATGCAAATCGCAGCCAGTTGCCCTATTCATATCATTTTATCTCCAAATATTGTTATATCCCGGTGACCAGCGTCAAAAAGTGGATTTACATGAATGTAGAGTTCGAATATATTTCATAGTGAACAATGCTTTCGATGGTATTTCAGTTTTAATGACACCTTATTGTAGGTCTTGATGAAAGTAAAGTATTGGTCTTTTTTTAGTAATAACAGTAAATAAAAGTAACGAAATTGAATGAAAGTATAGCCTTACGATTCGCACGGTAAGTAGGTTACATACTTATATAAGTCTTGAGAGTAGACTGACCTCCTATCATTGCAAGTCACCAATCGATTCCTGATTTATTCAGCTACGTGATGCTTCCGAGAATAGGGTTAATTAACCGTCAACTTTTGGACTCTAATTTGGCACCTAGGAGATACCATTTATTAACTCGGCGGCCATTGTTTTCACGTGGGCATATAACATATATTACTACACCGTACTTTCATTACGTGTTACCAATGCTTACGTAATATCATGATTCGTCACTATGCTCTTAATTTCACTCCAACCTTTGGTACAAGGCCCATGCGTTCATTATGCTTGCAAGGGCCCCTTGTACAATAAGACATGCTAGTCATGCTTGGAACATCTAGTTTGAAAAGACTGCATCGCCAACGAATATGCGCAGGGCGGCACCATTTTTTCTGAGCCAGGCGCAATCGTACGTGAGCGCGACACTCGCGCAAAGCTTTGTGTATCTATTAGAGAGCGCGCGGAGTGCGTTCAACATGTCGCCTCCCCGTGAGCACTTTGGAGAGTTTCCTCTGGCGCGACGGCGCAGCGTCGTTAAAGCGGGCTTTCAAGTGGGCCGAACTGGAAAAATAGGAGAAAAATAGGACCAATTTTTTCTAAAAAGTAGGATAAAAGTAGGATGTGCGCGGGCTTTTCGGAGTAGTTTTCATTGCTACGTACCATTACTCTTGATCATATATCTTGGTCTGTACTCGCCACCTTGATGCACCAATCCCATGGACAGCCACACCTTCTGTGAGAACCTGCAACAATTACTCACTACTCCTGAATAATAATAGCCTTGCACATTTTTTGTTTTGTTTATTGGTTACACAAAAAAGAAGGAGAAAGTAGGAAATAGTAGGAAATTTGGGGGAAAAGTAGGAGGATGTGTAAAAAAGTAGGAAAAAGTAGGAAAAGTAGGACCACTTGCAAGCCTGTTAAAGTGACTGCGTTGTCAACGTCGGTAATAGACAGAGGGCGGCGCCATGTCTTCCAAACCAGGCGGAATTGTACGTGGGCGCAACACTCGCGCAAGTCTCTAGCATAACAGCTACAGAGTGCGCGGCGTGCGTAAAACATGGCGCCTTCCAGTGACATCTTTGAAAAAAGCCCTCTGCTGCGACGATGACGTCACGTTAACTCATAAATAATTAGACGTACATGTATTGCAGCGCTCTAATAATATATATCATCTATAGAGCGCCATGTATCTGGGATTCTGGGCATTCTATTCAGAGACGAATTATTACCCTTGATCACCGCAAAATTATCTTGCGCACCATCTCAGCTCCCAGAAAGCATACTGGCCCAAGCTGCTCTGCTTTGATTATAGAGCGCTATATAATCATTATACGTAATACTGGCCTGACGCTTCGCCGATCGAGTCAGTATACGTTGTCAGAATTTGAATCATAATCATGACAGGTAAAGAGGGATAATAATGATTATGTTGGCCTAAAAAAGCGCCAATCGAAACAGTACGATTTGGAGAGAGATGTTAGGATCAAATTCGGTTTGCCATGCAGTCTTCGGCATAAAACATTCAAACGTACAAGGACAAACACACGATCCATGAACAAAACTTATCGGAGTTAACATTGTTAAATAAAAAAAACACCTTTGTATATAATAAATCAGGTGGCATGTACTACAATAGCATACGGTGACACCATATTAAAAAAAGGATAAACATTCATATAATGGTAGTTGAGCAGAACTTTTTAAATTATATGTATGAATCGCAATGTACACATTTCCATTTCTATACTATTGTTCACATTTACAGATATGACTTTTGTTTACGTCTACAGCGTATGTCCTCCAGTCATAAGTATTCCCGTATCTAAATACAATCGCATATGTATGATCTAATAACTGTTGTTATTGTATATGTTTTAATTTTCATGCTATTAAACAGCTAATCGTTAAACTCAAACAGTTCATTTAAAGTGATGCCTGTAAAGTGTCAGATATTGCACAAAATGATATTTGAGACTTCAATCCTATATCAATATCATTGTAAAATACAATTGAAAGATTTGTGAAAGTTTGAAAGAAAACGAACACTGTTTACCTAGTGAAAAAAACGAATATTGAGTTCATATTTTATCACCGAATACTGATGGTCTGCCATACTTCTGTCACAGTAATGAATGATCCGTTTGAGATATTCGCACCCTTGTATTTTTACACACGTAGTACATAATTCATGGAATTTGAACTCGCTCGGCTCAAAGTTCAATCTCCGGAATGTTTCTCACGGGTGTTGCATGCGGACGTTCTCAGCTGAGACAATTGTACTTTTTTTCAATTGCGTTGATTAACGCTTTAGAAATAATGATTTTCAATGATAAATATCTTCATACTAAAGGGACATTTGAAAAAATCAAACCCTATTTTATTCTTCTCTTCCCATAAGCTAAACAACACGGTAGAAGAGAAACGAGGAAGCTCCAAGTAATTTTCGTGGATTTGGACACTTTACAGGTATGACTTTAATGCAATTTGAGACTAAGTTCACACGTACATATTACATATGAGTATATTGCAATAAACCTTGCAGCATAAAAATAGTTAAGAAATATAATCCCCCCGTGGCAAAAGTCGCCCGACCTCCCTAAAATTGGGAGGAGTGTGGAAATCAAATTTCAAATATTTTATCATTCCCCCTTTTTCTGGGTCTCACTTGAATTGATTTGGTAAAAATAGTGAAAATTCAACGCCGGGTCTGCGGCAGTCTATAAATGACCCTCCCGGCTATACAACATCCAAATAAATAATGCAAATTACATAGATGGAACTCAAATTTGGCAACGTTAAATTGCACGGTTTCCTGTTCATACTCGCGACCTTTTTCAATTGAGTTGATAATTGACCACTCTTTTCTACAAATATGTACTCAATTTCTAGCATTCGGCTTTTCATCGTTCATTACTTGGAATCAAATATCGTTCCATCCAAGCTCTGTATGCCTACATGGCGCCATAATATTAAAAATCGACCTTCGGTGCAATACAAACGTGATTTGTCTTTAAACTGCTCCTATAAACATTGTATAATGGTTGGTATCAGTGCACGGTCTGCAAAACTCCTAAATGCGATAACACCTCCGAGGTGAATATCGGGGCCAACAAATGTTATTAATCGGTGCATGTTTAAGCGATCAAAGCCCATGCCAAAACTGAATATAACCGCCTGGTGCACATTCGGGTTCCATTGATGCTCCAGCAGTCGCAATTGGGATCGCGGGTGTGTAAGGGCTAGAGAAATGGGCCTATTTTCAAATTGCGCATTCTCCTCCCATTTATCCAATCATATATAGCGCGGGCTCGTGTCCACTGCGCGCGTAAACGATCGTCGTATCGTACACGATACAATAAGTTCCATTTTGGCGGGTAATTGGGACCCGGCCTTGGAGCAATAATGTTGTTAACTAGCGTGTGATATTTTATAAACGAACGTCGGAAGTAGGATGCTGTATATCAAATAAGCTACCCCTCTCTCTCCCTCCCTTCCATTCCCTTCTCTCTATATATATTTCTCCCTGATTATATGGTCCCTCTCAGCCATGAACACGTGGCTTTGTCGTCAATAGATCGCCTATTCCAAGAACAAACTGACCTTGCCACCAGGCATGCAAAAGAGACCAGTCCAACACCATGCACAGTGCGCTGAAAAGTAAATACCCTTAACGCAACTCCCCATATAGGGCTGGGTCCTTATAGGAGTTGTTCCTTGGTCCCGTGAAAAAACGACGTTAATATCGTTGTCATCCTAAAACCAATCAACTAATATTATGTGATAAATGTATTATGTCTTAGTTAGAGTTGATCTTTTACAGAAATTTCAGTTTCCATACACCATACGCAGGCTGTTTACTATACTGGCTTATCGAAGTATGTCTTTGGTATAAAAAATACTCATCGGAGTGTTATTCTTGTATGCACTTTCATGTCATCAGAACAAAAATGTAAACATTGTAAAAAAATAATAATGATACTTGTTTCATATCTTCCTAAGATCTGCTGTATTACAACTATCACGTGACCTCCGATCAACGCTTAGAATAAGATTGAGTTACTACGCGAATATAGTGGGCGCATCGATATTTCGAATTGTTTGTGGAATAGCTTCGACGGAAAATCAATTGCAGACTAAAATAATCATTTCACAAATGCAATTATTATCATCACTGTTGCTGGTGTGTTTACCGTTTGCCCCCTGGTCGAAAGGTCTGGAATTTAAAGCAGTCTTTGTTAATCTTATTGGTATAATTTTATGTCGTTATCTTCTGGAGGTATGCATATTTATATGGATGCACGAGCAAACATGAATCATGTTTATCAAGGTTGCCCATCACCCAGTTTCGCAACAGCAGCGAGCGGTGGGGAGGAAGAAACCATATTTCATTCCAATATCTCGTGAATGAATGCACACACTCTTGAACGAGGGTGAAATATTTACAGGAGGTGAGTAAACACAGCGCACAGAGAGCAACGTTTATGAAGTTAGCGGCTGCGGCGCCCATCACGCGCCATCGCACGCATATATTATACCCGGTGTTCACACAATCCTTCAAAATTACGTTTTGTATATAAAATATACGACACTATAGCTATACGACGCTTTTAATCTCATCTTCAAAGATGAACATGGTAAATTGGGAAACCCCAAACCAAGAATGTGAACGTTTACATGAAAGAATAATTGTGTAACTGACGAAAAAAATGCTGAAATCTGCTGATAATATGTACCATTAAATCGCATGTGTAATAAAATACAAGTCACAAAATGGCCTAAACTTTCGCACTTGGCAGAATGTTCATCGAAGGCTAATTCGCGTAAAGAAACATGAGCGTATAAACGTCTTTTAAAGAAAATAACGTTCGAATCATCGTTTGGAAAGAAAGTGTGAACATGCAGTCATACGGTGACCAGTTATGAACATCACTCACTATAAGTACACGCCACGATACGGAAGTGATAATTTTGTTTTTATCTCCTCTCTATGGTCGTGTACTTGCTCATGTGGTGACGTCACTCAAGATGGAGCATGGTATTTATCACTGTCCCCTATATAGTATGCACTTCACTTAAAGCATTTTGATGTGTTTATTGTTTACCTTTCTTCTTCTAACCTTCTCTTTTCTGTGTGCTCCTTCTCCTTGTATATACTTCTTCTTCCGCTGTATCACCCTTCTCTCTTCCATTCTCCGTTCATGCCCTCACCAAAATGCATTTCATACGAAAACAATAATGCCAAGAATAAACCAGCTTCCCCGAAAACAGCGCCCCCCCATAATGGGCATCATGCTATTTATCATCCGAACATGAAAAAGAACTATCCCAGTCATGAGAACGGATTACTTAGAATGTACCGAATGTCATTGTCATAATAATGCAATTTATGAGTTATGATACACCGGGCCGGACGACTAGGAATATATAAATTGAATTTTCTGAAAAATGGCAAGGTTTATCACCTTTCATCTCAATGGTTGTATGGTTTGACATACAGTACATTTCATTGACCCTATATAACAAGAAATTTTAATTTATACCTGAAAGGCTTATATTTGTAATCGCAAGTTTGCGCGTTTTTTTTTAAATATGCACTTTACCCTGCGTGATTTACTAACATTTCAAACTAAATGTAAAGTAATAAAAAACCACGCTTTATCATCGTGAAGGGGATGGGGAATATACGCTATAGAGTTGACGGTTTGAAGTGTCCTAAGAAATCGAACCCCCCCCCCCCCCCACCCTCCACTCTCTCTCTCTCTCTCCTTTAAATTCAAAACATTCAATTATCGTTCACCACGCCGCTTACTCATAAGCCCTTCAGTCGTACGTGGAAATGCTGACGTCACAAAGATGACTTTGTCAACATCCGCTGTCCAGTATTGGCCCTGTCTATATAGTCTAGTTCAGGTTTTATTTAGTAGACCTAAAAGGGCATGCAACCCAATCGTATACGTGGTACCATGTACCACGTTTTGTTTTAAAGGCTGTCGCAGATACATGCAGACATTCTCGAATCGTCGCATAACGTCCCTTTAACCGATTTAGGGGACAACATATCCGTCAATACATTCCATACCAAAATACGAGATACACTCTGACGACAGCCTGCATTATTTGGTTTTAGTTTAAAATTACCAGATTCTAAGCATGAAAAAAAAAATGAAATGTTTTTGAACGTATTGAATTATTGTAAATATAGGTTTTCTCAGCCAATTTTGTAAGCTTCTCATTCGTTTTGATAAGCGTTTCATTCAATTTCGCGAAATTGAGCTGAAGGCTTGCAATTGTCATTCAAAATTGCATTTTGTTCATACGATTTAGCTCTTCGGTCAAGTGATTTACCATTTTTAGCATTCAATTTAAAAAACACGCTATTTGCATTCAATTTCGTCAACGGATTTCACGGAAGGTGGTATTACGTAATCACAAATTTTCTCGCTTTAAATTGAATGACAATTTTACGAAATAGAAACACGTTCTAAATCGAATGCAAACAAAATGTTTTCGAATAATTGTTATATGAATTCGAATGCTAAAAAACCCAAAACGAATTTGAACTGCAAAATACAGCTGCGGTGACAAAATCGGCGAAATTGAATGCACACAAAACGAATTTGTGTGGCCAACTTACGAAATTGACCGAGAAATCCTATATTAATCATGTAAATAATACTAGTATATCTGTCCTACTGATAATGATAAAGGCTGCAGGATCTTCTAAATGGTATATTATTACTACGGCAAAACCCGAAATTTGTCAATAACATCTTTACTCCTGGTATTATTTCAAAATATTAAAGGGATATAAATATTAAAGGACCTAAAGAATACAACGTACTTTGGCACTTATTCCATAGTTGATGACTTGAAACATAGGTCTGCCGAAGAAAAATCCATGAAAATAAACACAGTAGTGATTTAAGATTACTTTTCTGATGCCAAATCTCATTTAGCAGCCAGTTTACGCCCCACCCACATTTAGGGTCCAGAATCGGCAGCGTGATTGACATGTGATTGACAATTCATTGGCTTACGTCATGACGCGTCATCTAGAGAATTTAGTTCATTAGTCCGTACTTTAGATGACGTCACATTTTGGCGATTTAAAAGGGGCGTTCCCAGGACAATTAGATATTTACTAATTACCCCAAAATTGATTGATTTCATGAAAAATGACTGCCAAATTCTTTTTCTTCAGGATAAAATACATATAGAGAGCCGAATTTTGAAAATTAGGCCATCTAGACGCTATAGGTCCTTTAAGTAACTTTGTTGACATGTACAAAAACGTGAGGAATGGTTGATACAATATATATTGTTGTTATCTGATAATTGTCTAGGTATTGTGTGAAAATTCAAGTTAAATGGATGTTATATGGCCGAGTAATGAGCGAAAATGCAAAGTGATATTCACTAACTCATTGCACTGACTTTGTACACGGTCACGGTTATGACTATCCAGTGGATAGTTAAACATCTGAACACTTCAATCGTAAATAGCTTTTTAACGAAAGGGAATTTCGAAAAAGCCAAACCTGTCCCATGCTCCTATTGTTAATACAAATACAAGAAGGTATGAGAGAACCACTAGAGTTCCAAGAAAGTGTTGAGGATTTGGACAATGTGACTAGATCCTTTAATACTTCTAGTAGTCTCTAAATATATTTTCCCCACGTTTTCTTTCTCGCAGGATCTATGATTACAATGTACGATCGATAGTGATTTGAATGCTCGGAACAGATTATATATCAGACTCGTACATCATAATATATAAACAGTCACCACTGCCAACACGCAAATAGGTTTCATGGGAATATAACCATTTTATTTTTAGCTACCGGACGGACAGCATTTACCAGCATGAAGAAAGTCGCTGAGGTCACGTACAGGAAGGGTGCAAAATGAGTGGTATTGGGAGCCACGCGTCAACACAGCATGTCCAACCTCGCGTCACGAATAGAACATGTCAAAATGGCGGCTAATATTATCGGACGCAGATGAAATCAAGATGAAAATCAAGATGACAACACGATGAAATCATGTAAGCATGTCCTAAAGATACATTGACACGTGGTACAGTTTATATTGTTACTTGGTATGGATATGTGGGTGGCATTTCGAGGGCTGATTGATTGTGCTCGATTGAATGTATTCTCCATAGACTCTAGCCCGAGTATATTTGGAATCAGTTCTGAATAGGTTAGGTATAGCAATGTTTAGAAAAACATGCACACAACATGTTTTACACGGAGTATTGATTCAAACTATATATAATTATGTTAACACGCGAACTTGCCCAGAGAACTGAAGAAAATAGCCAATAATTTGAAGTGCGTCCATAACTATATCTGACCATGCACAACATAGGTCTCAATTAAAACGGCTGTTAATGTTGTATAACAACATTACTGTACACACACACACCGCTTCTGACACAGTTTCACCAATAAGATGACCGTTTATCTTAAATACCAATAACATGCGACCATACCGATAAATCGGCCGTTGATCTTTGAATGACCCAACATTATAGATACAAATTCGTCTTACACACATTGATCGACTTAAATTATCATATTACTAGCCAACATGGATCCACACAGCATACCTGTCCCCGAGCCTCGAATAGGTTGGTTGGTCATTTTCTGTATAAAACCAACCATGCCTTCGCACGCAAACTGTCAAATGGCCGATATTACCCATACCAGTAAGCATGCCTCCACACAGCATATCCAACACAGACTTTCGATTACTAGTAAAAATGCCTTTCATAATAATATGAACACGATCACATAGTAAATAGGTGTGCATTTTTAAACAAATAAATATATCTAATACTCTTCCGGTGGTGGATATTATAGTTTTCTCCACACTGCATTCTCATTATCTACGGAACAGCAATATCTACGGCAAGATTAAAGTTTAAAACGTGTGAACGCTGTGTGTGAACCCCAGTTTCGTGGTTGAAATGTCTATCTCTATAAACAAGTGTGGACGTTCTGAGGAGTATGAGAAGATGCAGAAGGGTTATTCACTCCAATCATCCCCAACATCAAAGTCGAGCTGAACGCGCAAAGGTTACTCTATAGTCGGATTCTAAATTACATTTAAGGCTGGATGTATCATGACCTATAAAGTCTTATCTCGCTGCATAACGGCCGACGATGACTTTCTCTAATACACATTCAGACTATACCAGAGTAGAGTCAAATTAACTATATAGACATGCATGCATAGGGACCGCATGCAATGCAGCAATATATGCCTGAATATTATTAGTTTTGCTTGGAGTCATGTTGCGGAACGCTATCATGGTTTTCGGATTATGTTTTATTTATTTCTTCAAACGTTCCGTGAATTCGGGGCATGTTTTGAGAATAAATATGGGCCCGAGATGGGGAGGCCACGGCCGTGCGTCCTTGGTGGGAAGGCTCGGTGATGGGGATACCATGATGTCTCTCCACACAACACAGTTTCACAGGCGTACATGATATTATGATGTGAGTCCATGATGGGTAGATTTGGGAATAACGTCATCACTCACTCCCAAGACGTTCGCACTCCCTCGCTTGTCATTCTTCGACTCGACTCACAAACACGAATTAATTACATGCACAACTGACACGTGTACGCACGCGCAGACATACGACTGACTCACGAACTGATAAACAAAACATATACACACAATTTAACACTAACATAGACACAATTGGCTGTAAAACCTTACTGATTAAATGCCTGTGAGCACAAACGCTCTTCATAAACCATAAACACGTTGATTCACAAACACACTCATGCGCTTTATTGATAAGCCAATGAATAAAAGCGCAATATCAACCTATGCAAATCACATATCAACAGATCACAGCCATTCATATGTCCCACATAAACACACGTACCGTACGTGCACAAACGCGCAATCAAACACACACTCAAACAAACAAGCAAACAAGACACGCTCACAAAGAACCAAGAATCAAGTACCAACACTCAAGATCAATTGTAAAACGATTCATGTTAATATATTCATTTGTAAAAGAGTCAGAGGGCCTGAGGTTTCGATCCGAGCAGAATCTTCATCGGAAGCAAAAAATAACCATTCATTTCATCTGCAATTCTGGAATCCGTCACGCACAAACTAGTAACTCAATCAGTCTTACCACATTAGATATGTTAGACGTGAATAAGCACATTCCCTGTTTACTTTCTCATATTATGTTTGCTCAGGAGTGTTTCCCTACAATGTTGTTCTAACTGGATGAGGAATTAGTTGTTTTGGGTCATAGTAGATGGGCCTAAAAGAAGTGGTGTGGCGTAGCTTAGACTAAGAGCGGGGTGTATGGGCGATGTACGATATCCTCTCCCATTGGGGTTTCTTGCCAGCATGACTGTGTCTTTGAACTAATGCGGTTCGAAATAAATAAAGGAATACATGTCCTGACTTTCATAATGACACAGGCTGCCCCCACCACCATGGTGAACGTTATCCCTCCCTTTTTTGTTCCCCTCTGCCCCCCCCCCCTTATGTAATCACCTGGCTACGCCTTTGGAGAGTGGAGAGGGTTTCTTTAGATGAAACAGTCCGTCTTCCTCGACTGATTGACGCATTGATCATGTGGGGGAAGCCATGGGTTGGGGCATGCTAACATCCCTTTGGATAATTTCTCTTGTCGCCCCACCTACACTTTTTTGTGCGTAGCCACATACAAAAACAACACACACGTACACACACGCACGCACATACACACAAACACACAAACACATATATATGTATGTATACATACAGACATATAATCGGACACGCCCAAACACACTCAAAAGCACGAACGCACGCACTCGGTCACACTCGCGTACTCACACACACGCAGCAAAAACAAACACACAAGCATACGCACGTATACAGGTACAAACACAAATGCACTCACGCAGAAGCACACACGTGCACCTTAACATGCTTACATACAAAGATGCATGATGCTGTTTCTATAGAATTCCGCAGAGATTGAACACGTATGTATATGTATGTATTGATCACTTGCTATCTAATTTCCTTTCGGGGCAGACTTAGGTACGCCTAAAGGAAAGAAAAAAAGAGAAAAAATAACAATATACATTTGGAAATTCATCAGTTTCATGTATTCCGAAAAATCCCGTGTACATAAAACAGGATGTATTATTGCTATTATTATTATTTATATACAGTTAAGAAGCTTATCAAATTGAGATTGGGAAAATATTTTCAGTGATGCTAATTTTTTGGAGTGGACATAAAACAAAATTGGAAACACAAAATATTCCCCTAAAGTAACAACATGAAAAGAGGAAGAATATTGAAAATCAAATTGGTCATCTCTTTCTTTTTGTGCGGAAACGTGACCGCTGTTAATAATGATAACTGTCCGGCCCATGGACTTTATATAGGATTCACATAATATATATAAATATAGGATCATGTTCAATGTTATTCCAGACCCAACGTAGAACAGAACAGACGCCGTGGGGAGTTTATTACAACGATGACGTCATAGGACCCGATCTCCTGAGCTCGGATATAACCGCGGTTGGTCTTCGTTTCCGATCTACGGTCATGTTTGTTTGAAAATATCAAGATTATTTTCTACTCCTTCTTCTCTCTCGAAGAGTAACGAGATAAAAAGTCTAAATATAGTTCCCATGTCTATAAGGTACCACCAGCTACTGTTGGCTCAGTATATGCTCTTCGTTATAACGAGTAAATCGCATATTTCATGCAACGCCAGACAAAATATCATATTTCTACCAGATAAGATTAATCTCATGTAAGCATATGCTTCAGTTTCCACGGTTACTCGACATGGATGACAGTTCGTTGTCTGGTTGCATTAAAACATCGAGCTGTTCATAATTATACACACAATGTTTGTTTTTGTTTTGTTTTTGTTTAGTAAATAATCGCCTGTCGTGTTTCTTGTTGTGATTGTGTGTATTATAATGATACAATGGCACAATTTCAATATGGGACGGGACCCATATTGTATTTTAAAAAACAACAATCAGGACAAACACACACACACAAACTGCAAAACACACGTTTACACACTGTTGCTAGACAATTACCACCGAAATACACACAATATACACACACAAACGCACACAGACATACACACACACACACACACAAACACACATGCACGTTCCCTTTTTAAGTTTAACTTTCATATGCATCCCAAAAGAATGAATATTATTCTGGGCAATATAATGTAAATGTAGCCAGGGGAAAAGAGACGTTCCTCGGGTTTGGTTAGGCAGATATATACATACTGGCCTAATCCCATTACTGTTTATACTCTACTCGGCTGCGGACTCTGCATGTGAATTAGGCTTGATGCGGGCGGAAGCAATCTAGCGGAAAAGGAAAATACATGAAATGAGAATAGGTAGATATTGGTGGGAGAAGCGAAGGCAATATTCCATTAAGCGAAGAGTACCTGCAATTGCTCTGGGGATAAATATTTTGATGCATAAAAACGGCGACTTATGTAAGGCACGTAATCTTCTCTGTACGTCCCTGCCTTGTTTACTTACTTGATAATATTATTGGCGTATTGTTAGCAACAGGCAAACGTACAATAGCATGTTCTTCGTTTATTCAAAGACTATAAAACAGGATTTGCATTGGTTGAAGCGTGTGTAAAATCTTTTAGTTAAAATTAGAAAAGATATGCGTGTATTATTTTCATATATTATATTCCCGTTTTCAATCTTCTTCTTCTTCTTCTTCTTCTTCTTCTTCTTCTTCTTCTTCTTCTTCTTCTTCTTCTTCTTCTTCTTCTTCTTCTTCTTCTTCTTCTTCTTCTTCTTCTTCTTCTTCTTCTTCTTCTTCTTCTTCTTCTTCTTCTTCTTCTTCTTCTTCTTCTTCTTCTTCTTCTTCTTCTTCCTCTTCCTCTTCTTCTTCTTCTTCTTCTTCTTCTTCTTCTTCTTCTTCTTCTTCTTGTTCTTCTTCTTCTTCTTCTTCTTCTTCTTCTTCTTCTTCTTCTTCTTCTCAATCAAAATCTACATAAACAAAATAATCATGTTAAATCGCGAAGCTCTTTACAATTGTCTCATCAGTCACAATTTGTTCCCAAATTTGATATTAAATTGAACTATAAATTGGCATCAATATCTGGGGAGCCAAAATTATTGTTCAAATTCATAGTTAACTTATGTTTAAGTATCATGACGAGCGAAATTATTAAACCAAAGCGTTGATGGGTAATCGACCATTCCTATACATGCACCATAACCATTATTTGATTTAATTCATGTTTTATAAACTCTTACCATTACAATGCAACAAAACAAAAACAGCAATGTATAATAGAACATGGACACCTATAATTCGATTTTCAATAGATTAATGGAGGGGTGTATAGGTAAAAATGGCAGACGTGGCAGTATCTCACAACATGAATCTACGGTAGATTGCAAACTAGTGATAATGGGGTGAGGTCGGAGATGGATAAGTCGGAGGGAGCATTTTTAGCGAAAATTTAGCATGATTGTGATGTTGAAATGAAGTGCTACCAATTATATATTGCAAACTATAGATTAGGCTGAGCTTTATACTTATCATTGAGCATAACGTATTATCGATGTTTGATTGTAAACTACAGATGAAGGTCGAGGGGAGGGGTCGGGGTGTAAATAGTGGAAGTATACAGTACATCATCATCAGCGATCTATGGTATAAGATAGAAAACTAAAGAGTTGGTTGGTGGTATGCGAGACACATTATTGTAAACTACAGATTAAAGGGGCGTGGCGAGGGGAGGGGTCGGGGTTTAGCGGAAGTACAGTATATAATTATTGTAAAATAAACATCGATCTATACGGTATAGATTGAAAACTAAATATTTGTTTCGGGGTATACAAGAGATATGATTGTAAACTACAGATGAAAGGGGCGTGGCGAGGGAAGGGGTAGGGGTTCAGCGGAAGTACAATATAATTATAATTATTATCTTGTATAATCATCGATCTACGGTTTATATAGATTAAAAACTAAAGATTGATTGGTTTATACTAGATATCTGGGGTGTCTATATGGTGCCCAAACATACATGTGCCAGCTGTGGATCTAAAGGTGCCAAATATTCCAACAAAGAATGGAGCCTGGGAGCTTGAAATTCGCCAAATGAGTGGTTCCACCGTGTACATATATTGAGTTAAGAGGTGTTATCCGCACCGGGTGTACGTCATGGTGTTCAGCAGATTGGAAATTGTATTACAGATGGTGAAAATACTTCTTCTTTTTTTTTCTCGAGCCTACAAAATATAGTTGTTTGTATAAATCGGTGTTTAGAATATAGATTCTGCTTTTAAAGGACCACTCTTGCAAGAATTATAAGAAAAAGAATGACAAAATGAATACATAAAGCATTCAAATGATATAACCGATTTGGTATTGATTAACAGTGAACATACTATCTGTGTGTGTATGTGTCTATTGAAGGTGGTTTATATGGAATGTTCAATTACAATTACAGTATATTTCTATTCCAGTTAACTAGGGGGCTCATTTCATATTTCAATTTAAATATTTCCATTAAAAAATTATTATGAGGAATAAATAATATTATTCTTTCATTTAGTGATGTTACTAATAAACAAAATATGTATATATTAACCATCTAAGTATATATTAACCATCTAAGTACCTATTTATATACGTATCTCTCTCTTGTTTTTATATTATGGTGTTTGCACTGGTAAACATCCCCCTCCCCCGCTCTCTTACAGTCTCACTACTTAAGTTTTTATATAATGTATCTGAAGGCCTATATGCATACCTCTCTCCATCCATAAAACCAATCAATGGAGTACTTCTGACCGGAAGTGAGGGAGTCAGGAGTTCTTGGAACGATTTCACCAATGGCATGTAGAACATGCAGAAGTCACGGTTAGCTATTCCCATGCACATGATATAGCAGCATGTGTAATTATGTCTCATTAAAGACTAATTCCGGTTTTCGCGCCATTTTATAAAGCACCTTAAACATTTTCAATAGATATGGATCATATGACATTTCTACACCATAGAGTTGTATAATTATTATTTCCGATATACAGCTCTATGTTCTCCACACATCAATGTCTTCCCCCTTTTAATAACAAATGAAGAAAAGCTTAAGACAATGTAAGATTGAGATTAGTGGGACCAACACTAATTCATTAAATCCACATTGTTGATCGAGGAACGGTCTTTATCAAAACAAAATGTAATGTAAATCTTGGACTTTTATCAGAAACGGTTATGATTCTTAGTCATATCACTAATTTCAGATTTCTTGATCCGTTATAGTACATTAATCATAAGGTGGCTTTATATGTAATCTCGTGAGCTAGTTGTCAAAATAATTTCCCGGCACTTATTTGGAATCTCTTTTGTGTGTACCGTCCGCAAAATCAATAATTCGCTGCACATGCATTTTTATTCCAAACATGCATAAATGAAATTAATCAAAAAAACAATACCCAAAAATTCCCTTTAAGTTGCGATTCCCATCACCCCGAACGATGTGCACCTTCTAGCACGAAGTACACTGGTCAAGTGGTATCAGGTATCACCGTGCTCTTTCATACCCCCTGCTCCCTTAGGTTGCCTGTTCGCACTTACCACCGGCGTCGCTGCAATATTTCCGTTTGTGAGGGGGGCAACTAGATGGGGGCCACTTTGCGGGGGTTTTGTTGTTGTTTTTTGCTTAATTTATTGTTAGTAATTAGGTTTACAATGTACACCAATAATACCAGTGAGAAAGATTCGTCATGGGATGGGCTAGGGCACCCTGGGACGCAATTACACAATTGCTGAGGATAGTTTGCGCCCCCAAAGCCCCCAAGGCTACGCCCCTCCCTCTTTTTTGTTCTCGAGATCAATGGACGGACGGAAGGAATGTAAAAAGCTCCCCTGGGAGCGCATCCAGCAAATGGAACACTCCCCTTCAGACAAAATAATGCAAGAAAGCGTGCTGAACCCGCTTTCGCCCTTTTCATTTTTGAGAAAACCTTTCGGTCATTTCTTTGGGGATTTATTAACAGCGTTTTATTTAAAAATAGATTCTCGTTCTCCTTTTCCATAACGACTTTCTTTATGATCAACGACCCATAAATCATCACCACCATGGATATTTTGTTCCACTACTAGTACCATCAAAATACGTTTCCTCGATAGAAATATTGGTCTTAAATGAGGCGCCGTCCTTCGATCGTGATTAGTGTAAACTATTACACCAATAAACAAAACGACATCTCACATATTGTTTGCCTTTATAATAATATTCGTGGAACAGCGGGGAAGCATATTCGTTTCCATTGAACAAACACAATCATGCAAAGATCATTACAAAATGAAACAATTGTGATTGTCGCATGCTAGTGTAGACAATTATCGATCTATGATTGATTGACCGCGGAGAAAAGAGGTGGTCGTATTTTGTAAACTAATTAAAAAACCATGTACGGGAACGCACCAGCTGAGAAATCCTTAGGAAACCAACTGGCGATGGACATTGAGTCGGGTCGAAACTCAGTATCAGAGTTTGATTAGCATTATAGATCGTTAGGCCGCAATAAATGCCAGATAAAGTGGCACGATTGACGACGCAATGTGTTTACGCCCTTCCGTTCGTATTACGCCTATCTCAAGTACATCGATCTGCCCTATATTGTTGTCATATTTTGTTTGTGTGTATGTGTTGTGCATGTGTGCGTGCGTGTGTGTGTGTTTAATATTTCTGTTTTTATATAATTAACATGTGGTTACTAAACAAAAATTAAAGGGATCCAGTAATATTGTCTAAATCCTCAAAATCCAGTTGGAATTCTCGGGGTACTCTCATACCTTGTAATATTTGTATTAACAAAAGAAGCTTGTGACAGGTTTTGGTTTTTCAAATTTTCCTTTTGTTAAAAAAGATATTTACGATTGAAGTGTTCAGATTCTAGGGGTACTCTCATACCTTGTTATATTTGTATTAACACAAGAAGCTTGTGACAGGTTTTGGTTTATCAAATTTCCCTTTTGTTAAAAAAGATATTTACGATTGAAGTGTTCAGATGTTAAACTATCCACTGGATATTCGTAACCGTGTACAAAGTCATTGAAAAGGGTTAGTAAATATCACTTTGCATTTTTGCTCTTTAATCAGCCATTATAATGTCCATTTAACGTGAAATTTTCACACAATACTGAGGGGACATATCAGATAACAACAATATACATTGTATTAACCATCACTTTAATAATAATACTCAGAAGTGGTGGGAATGTTGATTTGAATTTAAGTCCGCTGTTATATTAAACACTTTGTTTCCCCGCTTCTATTGTACTCCTCTTCCCTTTACTGTCACCATGTTTGGAAAGCTGATTCTTAGATTTCCATCGTCAATATGGAATACCTAATTTCATTATTCTTATCCCACTTTCTCTCCCCCTCTCTCTATATCTCTATTTCTATATCATTGTGCGTCTTTCTTGAGAAATGTCACGGGTTCAGGGAGATTGGCAAAATACTTGTGACCGTCTGTAGCAAAACCCGGGACTTGTCGGTAATTTTTGTTTTGACGACATGGGCATTTTAAGTTCACACGATGTGTGTAAAAGATTTATTATTGTACAATTGAAACAATCATATCTTCGCCAATTATTGACCAATTAATTAGAACAAAGCATCAAATAAAGGCTTGTGATGAGGCCATTGTAATGGTATACAAATCTAAATTTTTATTTTTTACCAACAAGTGCCGGGTTATGCTATAGCCGGTCACATTTTGTTCACAGTGCGAGCCGCCATATCGAGTGAGGCTGGTAGCTACGGTTGAGATGCAGTGCATACAAGCGTTATATCATCTTTTGATTAAACCCGTTGAAGGGAACAGATCCAATACCCGGACTCTTCTTACATTTGAGGACCTTAACTCCAAAAGGCGCTAAAACCTCTCTTCCATAAAATCTGATATAATGATGTATACGTTCAATTTGATTAGTTACATATATATCTAAAATTCTAATATTATGATCTATTCCATAATGAAAGTGAAAATAGGGAGCATTTTTTGTTTATATTCCTATATATTAGCATGTATACAAAGTCGAACAAAAACATGTTTTTCCCCAAAACTAATTAATTTTATTTAGTGCCTTTGGTATCGAGCTCTTTATCTGTTTCTCTTATGAATTCCGTAATCATGGGACTATGTGAAAATTACTTTTGTAATTTTACGATTGCTAAAGATAATCTTGAGGAATGGTTATTCTGTCTCTTGATTTGGTCATATGAATATTGTGTTAATTTCTTTACCCTATAATAAAAGGTCTGGGGTTGATAAGTTCCACCCCCACCCCCACCCCCCCCCCCCCCCCCCAACCCCTCTTCCATGATTTTCACGATTATACTCCGACACGCGAAATTCTCACACCGCGTCGTAATATTGTGACTTTTCTTTAGAGTCTTGCGCATCTTTTGCTACCAAATTTCCGCGCGTCGCTACTACGGTTGTGGTGTTACGTGTTGTTTTAAGGTCACATGTCGCACTCAAAAATGCAACAGAAGTGCAGTTTTCCGTTAATTTGTATGTAAAATTAATAGTAATTTGTAACGACCTATTTCAACTAATAAAACCTTAAATGAGAATTTGAAATACCATATTTTGATATGCATCTATAATGACACAAAATAAAATAAAAACCATTGTTTAATTCCCATTAATTGTACAAAATATAAGCTTAACCCCCTAATCAACCTTTGAAAACATGTGCATGTCCATACAAATGCTAAACACGAACAAATAAAACCAATAAAACATTTACATAACTAATAAGCTTTAATTTGCATATTATTGCATAAATTGTTAATTTAATGATGGATTATTTTACATTACATTGTAATGTATACGCTTACCAAATTTGGTTGCGAACGGGCGCGTATATTAGCCATGATTTCAGGGGGTGGGCTCATATAGGGCCCCTACTACCCTAGTATTTCGAATGTCTAAAAAGCTCTTACGCTTTTACGGCAAAAACACGAATTTGTAACTCACGTGAAACCGTTTTGTGCGAAATATTTTGGCATTCTACAAATATTAGATAAATTTGAAAGAACCATCGGACTCCAGGTAGTAATACCAATACTTTAAAAATGATGATAATAACAATAACAATAAGACGATGATAATTATCAATGATGTTATTACAAGTATGATTAACTTATTTCAATTTCTCAATCCAATTGGAAAAATAAATGATTATTTTTAAAGAAAATGAATTTTAATTACAAACAAAAATGTGCTCACGTATCTCGTACCAATGTACGGTGGAATATTGGCATTAAATATTTGCGTGCCATATTTTAATGCAGCCGCCATATACATTAAAGGGATCTAGTAACTTTGTTGACATGTGCAAAAAGTGATGAATGGTTGATACAATGTATATTGTTGTTATCTGATATGTCCACAGGGTATTGTGTGAACATTTCAAGTCAAATGGACGTTATATGGCCGAGTAATGAGCAAAAATGCAAAGTGATGTTCACAAACTCATTGCACTCACTTTGTACACGGTTTTCGCGATCCGTTGGATTGTTTAACATCTGAACACTTCAATCGTAAATATCTTTTTAACGAAAGGGAAATTTGAAAAACCGAAACCTGTCCCATGATTTTATTGTTAATACGAATACAACAAGGTATGAGGGAACCGCTAGCATTCCAATTGTATTTTGAGGATTTGGACAATGTTACTAAGTCCCTTTAATGGAAATGTAGCACGGCTCCGCGAGGGTTAAATCTGTGTTGTTTGTCCATACTTGCATTCCATTGCATCGTTGATGGAACATGTGTTGTTTAACCTCGACCTCAGTATCGATCAGTAGGGGAAATGGAAATATTTTGTCCTTGTTGAATATTTTCCAGAATAAAATTGAAACTGCTGATCAACAGATATGACATGCACATCCCAGCATTCCATTCTATATATGCATTTGATACAACAAAATAGTAATACGTACACTACTTCGATTTTGTTTTGAGTGTGCGTCCCCTTTAATCTTTATCGTGATTTTGTGTCCCCATTTATGGAATTAGATATGACCCACTATTACGTCACGAAATAATGTTGTGACTAACATGAAGTGAATAGATGTATCATTATTGTGTGGCGCTGTCATGATACGATCCATTATGCATGAAGATAATTAAGGGCGCTCGGAATTACACACGCATTCTAACTTGTCGTCATGCAATAATAATTCCAATCATCAATTTAGTAGTAACATACTTCCACTTTTTCAGGAAACCTACACCCTCGAAGGAATGTGATATCTAATTAATTTTGTTTAGAGATCAAGAAATTATATGAAAAGAGTTTTAACGAAATTGGTCCTTATTGACCGTTGGACCAATATTCAGCAACATCACAACTTTCTTAAATCACATATCCGCTTTTGATAATGTTATTGTTATACAATTCTGTCGTATATACAATAATGGTTGCAGAAGAAGAAGAAGAAGAAGAAGAAGAAGAAGAAGAGAAGAAGAAGAAGAAGAAGAAGAAGAAGAAGAGAAGAAGAAGAAGAAGAAGAAAGAAGAAGAAGAAGAAGAGAAGAAGAAGAAGAAGAAGTGAAGAAGAAGAAGAAGAAGAAGAAGAAGAAGAAGAAGAAGAAGAAGAAGAAAAAGACTTTGTTTTTACTTTTCAAAGGATAACTGTATGGACAAATTATAATTAAAAGTCAAAGGTTTACAATAAAATAATGGGATAACAAATAATGGTTGTATACAATGAATATACAAGAAAAACAATTAGAAGAAGAAGAAGAAGAAGAAGAAGAAGAAGAAGAAGAAGAAGAAGAAGAAGAAGAAGAAGAAGAAGAAGAAGAAGAAGAAGAAGAAGAAGACGGAAAATAAAAAGAAAGAATAAAAGAAGATCAAGTGAAATTATAAAGGTATGTGCAAGAAAAGGGGAATATTTATGATAAGAATCAAGAGAAGCAACTGAGAGAAACAATACGACGAGGACAATATAACATAGAAAGTATAAAATGGGAACATTATTGCGGATTGTTCTTAATTATATGCTAATGTGTATTCAGAGCCCAGATATCCAGGGTTGTTCTCTTCTAAATGCAAAGGTTACCCTCACTGTGGCCACCATGTCCCCTGGCGGACATGACCACGCTGTAGCTACGTAGGTTCGCTGTTTGACGTTCTAAAAGTGATGATACTTAATAGACGTGGTGCGGAAACAGCGTTAAGATTTAATGAGCGTGTGCTGAATAATTGATGCATTTACTCATATAACCGCTGAATTATTAAGCAGAACCCTGTAACTGGAAGTGCAGCGGTGTTATTTATAGCATGATCGCCATTTTGCTCAGTGCCAGAAAAATGGTGAATATAGTGAGTGAATCGACGGTATTATAGCCGACGTAAACTCTCATTTATTTACGTCTATCCACTTGGGAGAAAAACGAAGATGGTTGACTTTAAAATAGAGTGAAGTGTATCTAAACCTTATTCAAAAGAAGTCTACCCAAATTAGCTCCTTCGTAACCAAGAATTGTTTTAAGATTTCGTCTTGACAAATATATTGATATGTTAGTTAGCTAAGTGTTTAAAAATAAAGCTAAGACTATTTACATGTTGTCATTTTGTCTTAAATCTGTGCTAAGTCGTCTATGAACAGATGAAGTAATACTGATGTATCTCTTATTTTCACACACCTTTTACATAATAACTGTAACAATATTTTTGTCAAGGCACAACATTAGGGGACTATTTGTGTTGTGTTAATGTGATGATGAACATACACCAACAAATATGGCATATGCATCTTTATCAACAACCTATATACTTACATAGCTTGTTTGTATGTATTACCTTTATGTTGTGAGCATCGTTTTAGGCCTATTCATTATGAATTATGCATTCATTATCTCGTATCGTTATGTAACTATATGGGACACTTTGGGTTGTGTTTATGTGATGATGAACATACCCAATCATACAACTATGGCATAATCGACTACCTACTTACATATTGCTTGTATGTTTTAAGTTTTAGTTGTGAGCATCGTTTTAGGCTTATTCATTATGAATGATACATTCATTATCTCGTATTGTTATGTAACTATATATGGGACAATTTGTGTTTTGTTTATCCGATGATGAGCATACACATAAAACTACGACAAACTACTTAACTTGTTTGTATGTTTTAAGTTCAAGTTGTTAGCATCGTGTTTAGGCCTATTTATTATATTATGATGCATGTACATTCTCTGAATCATGTGCAAAACCGTTTTACTGACGATGGTATCTTGTTTAGATAAACAAATATGATTAATTACCACCAATAAGATCACCATAACGTTAGTTAAAGGCCCAGTCCCATACTCACGGTTTTCACGGCGACTCGCAACGACTCACAACGGTTTACTAGAACGAATCGACTCGATTTAGCCACGGTTTAATAACGAATTGGGAAAAATTGTGTACGGCGACTCAGAACGAATATTCGTTCTTCGTCGTTGTTCGACGAGTCAGTTCGTTCTTCTTTTGTCTTTAACCATCGCGGTAAAACAATCGTGGCAGAAACAAAGTTGCGGTTCCATAGTGGCGATTTCTACGGCGACTCACAACGGATTATCATTCGTGGAGAAAATCGCTCGAGTCGTCGCGAGTCGTTGTAGTTCGTTGCGAGTCGTTGTAATTCGTTCTTCAAACCGTTGCGCATCGCGAAGAACGCCGTGACTCGTGTACTGTAAGCACAACGATAGTTTTGAACCGGTTCAAAACCTCGTTTTCTCCTTCCGATTTTTCTTCTCCTCCCCCTCCTCCTGTCCTCCTTCTTATTCCCTTAATATTCTAACTCAAACTGCAATCATTTGTGGATTTGTGGATTGTGTATGTTAACTTCGTAGGCGAGCTATATAGCGAAATAAGCATATGTCAAACTAGTTCATCAACATTCAGGACATACCTTGCTTGTTACATGTTCTACCACAGTCATAATATTCCTGAAAGTTGATTAAAACATTTTGTCGCGTTGGTTTCGTGTCAGTTCGTATTGATTCGTTCTGATTTCGTTGTAGTTCGTCGTAAAAATCGCCACTAATGGGAATATGGTAGAACGGAAAGCGGCGATCTTCACAACGAAGCGATACGAGTCGCAGCGAATTGCAACGATGTGGAACGAAACGACACGAATATGCAACAGCATAATCAATACAACGATTTTTGGTGAAAATCGTTGTTTCGTGGCGACTGTTTTGAACAGTTGAAGACGGCGATTTTGGCTCCGCTTTCACGATTTTCTTCACGATGCGCAACGGTTTGGGGGAAGAATCGATACGATGTAATACGATGCAACACGACCTAAGCGATTTTCTCGACGAATGTCAAATTGTAGCGAGTCGCTGTGAAAATCGTCAGTATGGGACTGGGCCTTTAGAACAAAAATACACTCTTTTATATGATTGTATATGATTAAATGTGTAGTTCTTTGTGTGTTTGTAATGCATAATAAGAAGACGTTTGTTGCAGCGTCTTTAATGTTAAATTGGAACATGGGGAAAATGCAAAATGTAGAAGGGAAACCAGCTAAATATTGTGTACGATATTGTGTGCTCAAGGTACGATAAGCAAGAAGTGTGCATGAAAAGGTCAATTCGTCGTGCATACAGGCTATGTTACCATAATCTTACGCAGTGGCGGGCTAAACGTAGTCGGACCAATTGGGGTGCATGCGAATCATTGTGGAGCACACGCTATGTATTTCTTTATTATTTTTATAAAGCATTTCAACCTTACGTTTTGTATGTTGTATTTAATAACTGGCCTCTGGGTGGGCATGTGCCCCCATGCCCCCCCCCCCCCCCCCCCGCCTCCCCCCCCCCCCCCCCCCCCCCTCTCCACGGCGCTACGCCGTTGATGGCATGCTTTCCCAGGTGACGTGTCTTTTCCACCTAAATGCCAAATATATAGATAGCTTTTCCATAATGGGCACAATCTTACATATAATGGATGCTGATGTATTGGTACTTTTGTTTGTATTATTTATGAGGTTTTTGTATTTATTTAGATGCATGTGAAACTATTTATACACTTAGGCTTTTATTTTAAATTGAGCGCAAATCGGCCACTTATTTGTGTAATTTGAATTAAACATACTATCATTTTTGGCGTTGGCCGACGTCAATACATATTATAGTGTAACACTGTTTCGTGCATCAGTGTATGTCATAGATTGTATCATACATTCCTTTTGGTTTATACGCATATTACATTTGTTAGTGGTATTCATTTGTAATTTTCCTAGATTGAACTGTTAATTTATTATGTAGGAAACAAATGGTGGCTCCCTTGTCAAGATCGATTGGAGAGATGGCGCTCATATTATGGGAAATCTGTATTCGATGTAGGCTAATTGTCGACGGAACCTAAATAACTCAAAAGAAAAAGCACAAGACTTAGTTACGGCGTTAGACAGTACAATAGAACGCGGGGTGTCGTGACTAGTCACGGACGTGTTTGAAAAGGCGCCATATTTTTTAGCGCGCCTTTGAAAATACACTAAACATTATTTTAAAGAGACTCCAGATAGATAGATAGATAGATATAAATATGGCGTCTATTCGTCTCTCTCGCTCCTCCCAATTGCCACTTGCGGCTTTGAATTGAATGCCAGCTTCTCATTATGCGGATATAGGTCGAGCGAGCGCGCCACCGGCCCCAGGTGGTGGGCCGGAGATTGGAACGCCTAGTTCGATACAATAAGGAATGTTCACAGACGTATGGGAAATTCATTTTCCCGCTTCTTTCCTCCCATTTTTGTACAGCATATTCCCCATGCATATACCGCTTGTATAATAATGATACCATAGAGATTGTCGTCATACTGATGGGGTGGTGGTGCGCTGTATAATTCTGCACGGTTTATATTATGTTAATATACACGCATTTCACCACCTGTCTTCATTATAATTTACGTGTAGGCTTAATCTATTAAAATGAGTCAAATGCTCTCCAACATCGATTGCATGTCTTAAAACATCTAGAATTAAACCAGGAACTGGCGTTTAAAGAGAGGCCAAAATAATATGAAATTGAAACTGAATTGTAATTGAAATTTGAATAATTTTTTACTCCTAATGCATACATATTTTACAGTAGAGACTCGTGTTACAAGATGTAGTTTCTATATATTATTATTCGTGGAAGAATGGCTAGTAATGGAAATGGGGGCAATGGGACACGGTCAACTGATACGGGCGTCTATACATGCTATATTAAGGCCAACGTATCATGCAATGCAAGTCGATGTGAAGAGGCGAGTGACCTATATAATTACACAGTCATAAGAGATGTGAACATCTCATTATAATAAATGGATACACTCTTTATCAACATAATAGTGAATACCTACCTGAATGCAAATAGTTTGACACCAGTACCGACAAGTGGCATTTACCATCATATTATGAGCGATGAAGTCTGTTAATTTATTAGAGCAGAAATTCTGGAATACAGAGAAAATAACCAGTTACGACAAGTGGCCTATGCAATCACACATACGAGATAAGGGCATCTTATACAAAAATTGATACAAATTTTCACATAATATTAATTTTGGTTAAAAATTAGAACAAAGAAAATGATAACAAGTAAAGACAATATAGTTATACAATCACATATAAGATGAGGGCAACTTGTTACAATTAACTGATATAACATTACCTATTTTTATATCAAGAGGCTATTTTCTTAATTACAATAATAATATCAACTAGCAAAGAGGTGTTTAATTTATCCTACAGTGCCCATCACAGTAGACTTACAATTAATGAATTTGCCTATTAGAACAGAAGCATTATGCAAAAGATTAAAGGGGTAGTACAGTTTTGGTAAGGCTGAACTTTATTAACCAAACCTGGACAGTAACATTATAAACTAATAGTTATAACTCCACCATGCTCGATAGGTATACAAAATTACAAACGACTAAGAACAAAACCTGTTAAAATTAAATAAAGAACCATTAAAACACAAGAGGGCGCTCTCTAAAAAGGCATTGGTTTCAACCATTTTATATACAAAATTATGCATGTGATGTTTTATTGAAATAATGATTAAATAGAGAGAGATCATCAACAATTATTTAAAAAACGCTTTTGAAAATTGTTGAAAAAGTGTAAGCATTTTTTTAATTTTTTGAAAAAATCATTTAATTTTTTGGGCCCCAAATAATTATAAGATCAGATATATTTATTGATATTTTGACCAAATAAAGTTTATTATGCCATTAAATTTGTATGTTCTCTCAAATTCGACACTCAGTTTTTCATTACCTCACAAAAAAATTGTGATGTGCAGCGCACTCTCTACCAAAACTAAACTACCCCTTTAACATGTAAAACTGAGCACTATCTGGATGAGTTACATGCAGTTTACATACCAGTTATAGGCTTTTAATGTACAGCCGTTTTGAACTCATTTAAGATCGTGAATAAATATTTGTATAAATCAAGTAACCTAAAATATATATATTAAATCGTCTGAAATGCATTCATAGTGTTTATTTTCTTTGATAAATAATGATATGTATTATCAATTGTATACTTACTATCAATTGTATTACTATATTTTATTTTTTGAATTTTTTGAAAATGTTACACTGTTTTTTTTAATGTGGACCAGTGTTTGCTGATACAAGTATTGTTTACACGACCTGGTAATTAATGATGGACTGGTGCATGAGATAAATAAGATGACACCATCATACGTACTAACCGGGCTCTTGCTTTTATCACAATGTATATTATGCATAAACAACTTACCTCGGATCACACACTCCATGAATGTTTAGATTGTCTTCTCCACTTTAAAGGTACTTGGTGACATTGAAGGAGAACGAATTTTCGAAACTGTTAATGTCGGAGGTGATATGTCAGTATAATCGTAGATTAAGAATATGTTATATTGCCTAAATTCTATAATGGCCTGATAATTATAGAATTGAAGGAGGTTGTTTAATATGAATAAGAAGACCAAGATATTATATATAGACATTCTGGATGAAAGATGTTAGAAAATATATCTGATTTCGTTTAATTAAACCGTTACGTGTAACGCTCCTCAGATCAATGTGTTCTTTTTATGTGTTCTGCATTTTCATTTCAGCTTATAAGTGCAGCCCTGAAACAAAGGAATCACATATACAATTCGTCTATCCAAATAGTGTTTTGCATACTGTACAGGTCTGGAATGACCAAGTACCTCTACAATCGGACAAACCATGGTCCATACCCCTCCTTTAACACGGCTTCTTCCCCCCTCCAATGTATCTTACGCGGGCATTCTTGTTATCACGTTCGATGCTTTTATTGTAATTAGAGACTGGGGTATAATTTACAACTCGCCCATATATAATGAATGGACGCGGCCTCACTCCCGAGTCCACTTGTCTCGAGCGACGAATTCATCTGAGGGGCCTCTGATTTCAATAATGAAAAAAAGGTGAATACTTTATTATTATGACACAAAAACTATATATTTTATTTATTGAGAGGTAGATTGTAGCCTTAACAATATATTATCGGATAGTCTACTTTATAAGCATTGATTTAACATTGTGTTTGCCAACTTCGCCTCCTCAAGCATCTATTTTCTATATTCAAACTCTATGTGCGTGTAATATTACGTAATGATGGGTTCTCATGAATACATAACACTGATTAAAACAGCTCTCAGATAACGCTGCGAGTGGTTCCCATATCAAATTGAGTTTCTACACCTTCTAAATAAATTAATGCGTCATAGAACCATATACCTATTTCGCTTGCGGTCTTCCTCTAATTCAATTATGTATGGACATTATAGTATTTGACCTTTACCTCTAAAACCAATACCAACATCTACGTGTATATAAGCTTACATATACTTTCAAAATGCATACATGGAGATCCCACATAATGAAATTATACATGCGTAAATATAGGTCATAGTACTGCATGGGCTGTTCTGTTTGCATGCTGCACAAATATATATATTCTGCTTAGATTGAAAAAAGGGTTTACAAATCAAACCATAAAATTGGTTCAATATTTTATACACGACACTTTCGGTGGATGTGATATTCCCGGTATACTCCATAACCGCCGTTATTACAGATCGCTTTCATTTTAGAGTTTCCAATCCAAACATACAACAGTTCTATCATAATTGTGGAAATATTGGCCTCTTTTCCTTCTGCAATACTCCGTATATTACGTTGTGATTGTCTGATATGCCTTTTAAATACTCAGCAGGGCTTCTTTTGGGATTATTTTATAGTATTTCTATCAAACGTTCCTAAGTATACTTATATATATATATATATAATGTTTGTTTTCCTTTCTTTTATTTTAAATTCTTTTGGGGTAAATATCCGATAGCTCTCACATTGATAGTTGCAGAGGAACACTGTCTTGTGAATGATAAGCCATGGACAATCTGAAGCAGTTAACCAAACCCAGGGACAGCGAGCAATCTGGCAAGTCCAGGCGTTATTCCGCTAGAGGATGGGGTTTGGAGTGAGGTGAATTTATGCTCATTGTGAGTGGGGTATCTGTGATTCCAATTTACCAATCAGCCCACTTCGGCCTGGAGGAATAAATGCATGTTTTCAAGTAGTATGCCTTATGCATTCGGGCATATGCGGTAATCAACTCTCACTTACAGCGCCCACCGTTTACATATTTTGCGCCATACAATCCCTTCAGTTATTCAGTAAACATGAAAATGGGAATTTATAAAGCGTTAAAGAAACATGGCCGTCGTGTTTAAAATAGGCGGCGCCCTTCGTATAGGGTTTTCAGCGAGGCGCCATGTTGATAGTAAATATAAAGCACAAACATAATACTAGCATTATCAAGATGTGCCTTGCAAATCCCCACTTCTCTCCCACCCCTTCGTCCTCCCTCACTGCGTGCATGGGATGTTTTTTATCTCATCTCTCACAGCAGTGCAATGATGATAAACTAGCGAATTCACATTTTGTGTTGGGTTCATATGCGTGATGAATCGGACGCATAAGTCGAAGGAATTGAATTGCAATGAGAAGCTAAAACCAGAATCATGGGCCAAGTGATTGCTTCCCAACTGCGACTCTGTGACGCAAGTATTGCGAGCCCATACATCACAAGACAACACCACTCCTCCCTGGTTTGGTTCTTATGTATATTCCAAGGGAACAGGGGTGTAAATAGGGGGCAACAAGGGAGGGAGGGGGCCTACTGTGGGAACTGTCCGACCCTCTTCCTGTCTTAAGAAAAATTAAGAAATGCATAAAACTTGGCATTTAACCTAATGTTTGTCGTGCTCGGATCTCCCTTCTTGTAAATATTTAACCCCCTCGCTGCTACCTACTCCCCGCGTCTCGTATGACACTGGGTATACCAATACTGAGGAGTTATAATGCAGGAACTGTATCAATCTCATGACTTTGTTTTCAAATCTGTATGAGTTTATACCCCCCAAAAAAAGGAGGTTTTTTTCACCAAAATTCACTTAGTGGAAAGGGAAAGAAAGAAACAAGAGTGCTTGATTTCATCATATTATTACACTAATGTATAATTCAAATGTTGATAGTATTATAGAAGAAGTTATATCAGTGTGGTGTGATATAACATTGATATTTTCTGGGATATTCCTCAACGTTCAAATAATGTACCTACACGGGCATGGCGGTGCTTTGTTTATCGTAGAAGCACATTTTTTGTATTAAATACTAGTACTAGTCTGCAAATCTAATTCGCCAAAGTATCACACATGTTGTATCTGAAGAATTATGTTTACCATTTATAAAATTCATACACAAAATTATTAAAGCAATAAAACAATAATAAACGCAAATATAACACTCTTTATTGTCATTTTATCAGTTTGGCATTTAAAACGCCAAATGTGTCATATCATGAGACTGAATTACACAGCAAATTAATACTTACCAAAAATGAATGCTGTTTACAACATCATTTAACTCTTATATTAATGCAACTGTCAAAAGTAAATGCAATTTAATGTCTTGAACTCCACATTAAAATAGCGCAAATAACAGCGAAGACACCGAAGTATTGAAATAGGTGACATTGTTTTTCACGGCAAGGTACGTCAGTGGCCTGTGAATAATTCCCAATCTAATCACCTATTGATCGGCGAGCAGCGTGCGAATGAAGGCCCAGGGCTAACCCAGAGGTGACCCAGGTGGGGGCACACAGAAGGTGGGCATAAAGGGGGCACAGTGACACCAACTTTTCTTTTTATTAATGCCAATAATACTCATACAAAATGGTACGCATATCATACACTCAGCAAAAAAAGAAAGTAAACACTTTTTCAAGTTCATATTTTTCATATAAGATTTTTTTTTTTTTATGAATTATATATCAAATTAAAGGTGATTTCATTGTTTTTCAACCTGGTAGTTGAATACAAATTGAAACTTTACCTGCGCAGTACATCGACCGCGCATGCTGGATATCAATAATGCAGTTTAACCACATTTGTCTCTCATTCAAAGATAAAGCCATTGTGTAAGTGTGATCTTTTGTTTCCATTTCCTTTTGTGGAAGGGCATTTACACATCAATGGCAGACTGTCCATTTTTGCAATTTTTTCTTTTGCACATTGGAAGAGAAAAACAAATGTGTTCACTCATGCGTAAAGTTTCAATTTGTGTTCACCTGGCAGGTTGAAAAACAATTAAATTTTCTTAAATTTGATATGTAATTTATTGATTTTAATTAAAGTTTTATATGAAAACTCTGGACTTGAAAAAGTGTTTACTTTCTTTTTTTGCTGAGTGTATATACACAGGTTGTACCATGCAATCTGAAAACTTGCCTGACATTTGTCGATATAGCAACAACTAATTACGCAATATGGATTCCCTATTGGGAACAGGTTGATGGGATATCTTGTTTTCAGGTCATCAGATGAAGTACGAGCGTAAATTATGTCATTGAAACGGTCTATTGACTCTAATGTGCACCATTATGGTCGTTATTATTGAAGAACTTTATTTGGGATTATACCTTGAGTGTATGTCACTGAATGTTATGAAATATGTTCACTGAATATCATTTGGCAGACATATCAAATACAATTGACATTCACCAAGTTTCTATGTTCCATTTGCATATAATTCTACATTTAATCATGTCATATTAATGTTTAAATATCTAAATTACTTTCGTAACATTATAAAAACTCAGTTAATTATAGTCTTTTCTTAATGTATGTGAATGTTTCTAATAATAATGCACACGCGAAATGAAAGACAAGGGGTGCATTACAGAAAGGCCAATATCCGATGCCTTTGAGGGTGTTGCGTATAGCTTTACTGTCAAGTCTCATTTCAAGTAGGCCCCCCTCAACCATTTTGTCTCGGTTTATTCCAACAAATTGTATTAAATCTGAAATAGCATAGCATGTCTGCATCCCACGCATGTAATTATATGGCGGTGTGTCGATGCCACTGGAGCTAGTTGTTGCTGTTTTATAAACACATAAAATGAGGCTCATCGCATTTCGCCATGAATCGATATTTGCGAGATGTGGAAGCTATTTATACACACGTGAACACGGAGGACCCTACAGCTGTGAGGCTTAAGTTTAAGATTGATGGTGTATCGTGATATAGTAATACTCCCGCCATGTCAAAGGGATGTATTTGAGCAATCTTTTAACATGTATTTGCACTCGCTAGCCCCGAGGGGTTTGTCCTTTATACATACATTATCAATAGGTTACATTATATAATAGCAGAAGACCTTTCCGTCTTCATACATTTTACGCAAATAACGTTAATCTTCTTCTTTTTTTCCTTTGATAAAATGAGCATGTATAATTTAGTTCTACGTCTACATGCATGATGATATGATATGATTTGGACTTATTATTGCTGCTAAAAAATATTGTATTGAAAGTAATGTTAAAGACATTTCACCTTGTAGTAGTATGATACCATAGAAAGGCAATAACCATTCCTCCCCTTATTTGCGCACCCTCTATCTCTCTCCTTATCGTTATTACTTACCACAACCCCATTCCCCCTGTTCAGTAGTTCACCCCCTATAATTACATCCCGCTCTCTCCCCTTTTCTTCTTTCCGATTTCTTCTTCAACCTTCCACCTTTTCTCTCTTTCTATCTCCCTGCCCCTTCTTCACATCCCCCTAACATGCTAACATTCAGATATCTCCCCACTCCCCCTCCCTCTATATCGCTCCCCTCCCCCTCTTGATATCTCCCTTTATCACCCAACGTCTCCCCCCTCCTCCCCCTCCCCCTCTCTCTCTCTCTCTCTTCTTCCTAGGTATCACTTTCCCATCACGGCTGTCACGTGACATGTCAGCTGACACCAGACTAGTCACCACCACCTGGTAAACCGCGCCTTCAACAGCAAACCGCTAAACTCAATCACATACAAGCGGATCTAGTCTTACCAAAATTGCGTAAGTTTTATTCAAATGTTATTCAGTGTAAGTGTTGTTGTTGTTGTCTTTTCTCTTTTGTATGGTCAGCTCCCACTTTAAGTCAGATTTGTTAACACCTAATTTACATGTACCAAATGAGCCATCTTCTAGAGATGTCGCTCACTGACCCCCTATAACGGGAGACTTTCTATAGACGCCGGTTCTACTCCAAGAAAATGCTTGAAATTTGATTGCAGCGTATGATTTACGAAGGATGTCGGCTGGATTGCAAGTGTGGCTTTTTTTTACATATTCACAGACTCTAATATATAAAAATATAAAAATATATGCCCACATGATCAATAATAAGCCTGACTTCTCACATGTAATCATAAGATTGTATTTTTAAAAAGGTATCATTTTATGCATTGCGCACTTTCTGAGTCTCCTTCTCTGGAACAATGGGAGATCATCTTCGAACCTGGCAAACGGGCGACATGATACATTATCAGAACAACTGCTATTCAAATTAACATTGATACTTAGGTAGGCATTCGGTGTCGAGTTTTACTTGGGGAAAGGATGATTCTAAATCTCCTTCTCTATGGAACAATAGGAAAGCATATTCGAACTTGAAACACAAAACATGGGTGACATTACACATGAGGAGAAGTGGTGGCTATTCAAATCAACATTGATACTGTGGCACGCGGCGTCGAGCTGTACTTGGAGAAAAGATAGTTATAAACCTCCTTCTCTCTGGAACAATAGGAGAGCATCTTTGAACTTTAAACTCGAACCATTGGTTACATGACATAATTATGAGAAGAAGCGATGGATATTCAAATCAACATCGATGCCATGGCACGCGGCGGCGAGCTTTACTCAGGAAAAGGATGATTCATACAATAAATAAATAGGAAAACGAAACTGAAGAGCAAGCTATGCAGTAATACAATATGCACCTGTCGCGTTACGTATTACATGACAATATGGAACAAAAAGCGCTTCACGGTAATGATACCAGATACTGTACACACAGTTGTATATGCGGTTACATCGGTTGCATACTATGGTGTAGATTGCAGCCAACATTGATATTATATAGATCACAGTAACTAGAACACAGATAGCATATAATCCACCTTTTAGGAAGGTACCTCATTTACTATGAAAACATTATATGTCGACCATCTTGAAATCAATATGGCGCCAAAATGTAAACGCCAAATACTTGAAAGAAGATGTTAATGAAATTATTTGTATCATAAACATGGGTATCGACACGATTATAATTATGAAAATGGTGGCCATTTTAAAATTCAAAATGGCGGCTGAAGACATGGTTGAAAATGAATCCTATAACTTTGTTGGATGTCATGACCCTTAAATTAAGCTAATGAAATACATTTCAGCATGCACTAATTAATGAGCTAGAATACATGACAAAATATATTGGTTTTTACCTCTTATTAAAATCCAGATGTAGACTGTTGCTTACGATCACGTTTCTTGCAGAAAGGCTTCACTATAAAGTACAATAGTGGCATAGTAATAAAGCTTCACTCACCTATTTTATTCTTAAACAGAACTCATTCTAGTATACAGATTGTTAATTCGTTTATATAATGTATGTCAGTTATGATATCGTAATAGTTCGCATGGTGATCAATTAAAACAAATTAACTGTGTCTGTACATTCACAAGGATCCCCGTATAATTGTATCGGTGTAATGCTTTCATTTGTTTCTTTATACTGTGTATTGTATGATTATAATTATGATTTTTGAAATATGTAAATCAATTCAAATGGAATTAAATCGAGTTGAATTGAGTGCATCTTATTAACCAAAGAACTCTATGAGAGCAGTTTTAAAAAAAAATTATTTAGGCAAAGAAGCAAACATGGATACGAAACAGTATATTTACACACAAAATAAGAAATACTAGGTGATCTTTAGAATGCAAAGAAAAGAAAATATCATGGTTATATATTAATACAAACATCTTTATGTGGCCTTTACATAGCGAGCACGTACGTAGCGGCCAAATGCATATTCAATTTTGCGCCCCTGCTGATACGGTCGTGCTCGGATACACAGGACGACTCCATCCCCACTGTGCTATAACGCGCGCCACATGCAAGCTATCTACGTCACTACCATTCGCACGCTCAGAGGTCCCTTAGCCATTTATGGAAATTATTCCATTAAAATATTCACATAAAATCGGATGGTAATTGTCTTAACAGAGATCTCCCGTCTTCAGAATCACCAGGAGAAGGCAACTAAAATTATAAACTTAATTAGTGTGTGTATATTAAAGTTTACATTTACTAGATAATATGAAACATAATTAATAATCTTATTTAATGCATATTTTCAGACTAGCAATATCATAAACATTATATAGCCTACGCAAGACAACCAATATATGTATTTCCTACCTTGAATTGCCTTATTCCGCAACATGCAATCCGCTTAATTCCTAACGATTTGGTGAAAAGCACACATTCGGTTATTTTCTTGGAAGTCTCTCCGATTCTCCGACTCTGTCCACATCTACGGCAGATCGCGCGTCTTCTCCCAACAGAGTCACAAACGATGCAAGATGTCCGATATCTCTTAATTCAATATATTTTTCCAAATCAAGATTCGATGATCGAGTCACAGATATCTGTCGCCCTCCTGGTGGTGAGGTGGCGTTGTCTTGATGTATCTGCAGTCCTCGAGCTGTGTCTGGTTTGTCCCGAGATGAGTACAGGCCAATACCTTTCCATCAAATTGCACAAGCGCTCCACAACGACCGGCCGAAGAAAGATGGAGAGTAAGATATATGAGTTGGTTTATTTTATTCCACCGGCCTCCCTTTCATCGCGTCGTGATTAGAGGCTGTAGTATTAAAGAGACACATACATCGATGCAGCATACTTCTAATGAGTGGTTGTACTGGTCAACAGTACATCCAATGTTCCCTGCAAGGGCGGGTACGGCGACGATGATGGTGATGACGATGATGATAATGATGAGTATGGGATGTTGGCGGTGATAATGTAAAGGAGCAAGGAAGGTAATGGTGATAGACGGTCGTACAGATTGTCTCATACACCGTGTAGCAGCATCGGGCCAGTACAATGCCCAAAAGAAACACACATCAGCCTCGCTTTGCGATTCCAAAAAGAAATTGCACCTCTTCCGGTTTAACGCACGTATGTACTGTCACAGATAATTCCTTAAGACTAGAGTCAGAGTTGGTATGGGTAAGATTTTGGTCAGATCAGATCCCTTCTGTACAGTGTTAAACCAGAGCCATTTATTCTGCCGAGTAACATAAGATGATAGGAATAGGATGGTTTTCTCGCTCCTCGTACCAAGACATCGTTTCATCTAGTCCGTCTATGCTAGCGATTTCTTCCTATTACCAATGCAAGCCTTGTGCGCTATGCGAAGCAGGGTTGTATTATATCTCTTACACTCCGTCGCATAACAGACCAACCGGGTAGCTACACTGCTTTTACCCTTTCGCTTTTCTCTCACTCTCTCTTTCACTCCCCCCTTTCTCTAATAAGCCGGGGATAGTTCCACCAGGCAGCCGGCGAGCTTGATGCATCCAACCAACATTATGTGAGTGTGTGTGTATGTGTGTGTCTATGCGTGTGTGTAAGGGTGTGTGTGTGTGTGTGTGTGTGTGTGTGTTGACATTTTAGTGTGCGTTGGTGGCGTATGTGCATCTTCATGCTGTCCCTCACATGCTGTCCCTCAAGTATCTGCCGCCATCCAGTGGATGGGTGCTTGCGTGCAATTGGTATTGGTTCTACCTGTACATATAATGAAAAGCAATGAACAGTGTCGCAACCGCAGACCCATTGTTTCACCTTTATAATTACAAACATCCACCACTTCACGGAGGAAAAGAAAAGCGCATTGTAATTAAATTTATTTTATTACGTAACACATATGTATATAAATAAATGTAATATTACCTTTAGTATAAGACATTAAACCATTATCATAAAGACAGTCATATTTCATCTGTTGGTATTATACTTTTGCGAAGTGAACATTAGATAATCTCGAAAATATGTCTTGTTTCTTAGACTATGATTTATGTAATGTGTATCTGTGTGAGCGCGCGCGTGTGTGTGCATTTGTTTGTGTTATGCGATGTATGTGTATGCGTGTTTGTGCGTTTGTGTGTGTATGTGTGTGTGTTGGTGTGTGTGTGTGTATGCGTGTGTGCGTATGTGTTAGGTGATATATGTGTATACGATGTCCTCGCGCGTGCGTGTGTATATGTGAGTAAGTAAGTGAGTGTGTGGTGTGTGTGCGTGCGTGCGTGTGTATGTGTGTGTCCCTATGTGTGTGAGTGCGTGGACTGCGAGGCATTGTGGGATCAATACGAGCCTTTTTTCTTCATCATCAGCTGATGCAAGGAATGGCAGCGCGCGTCAAGCAAATCATCCACACAGTGTATGAGCCATTCCGTACGTCTCTTAGAATTATGCATGCCTCACGGAGAAGGAGGCACGATTAAACCCTTCTGGTTAAAGGGACAGCTACCATCCTACCAACCATGCTCCGGTATGGGGTGCATATATGACGTATTTATGTCACGAATATACATTAAATCGAGGGGGAATCGGACAAAATGAAATAAAAGCGCTGCATTTTCGCATTTGTATTCCTGCAAGTTGATGTGACTCGTACTTTTAAACTTTGCATTCAAGGCATGTACGCAATGTATTCTGATGAATATATTATATCCACGGATTCTGACGTGAATTGAGAATAACAAGTTTAGTTTTGAAGTCTGATGCAGGAATGTACAGCAATTAGAATTAAATTAAAAAGACCCAATTGATGTTGCTAATGCATTCAATAAATACTTTAATAATATCGGACCAGATTTAGCTTCTAAAATAATTAATAAAAAGGATGATTTTTTGATATATTTAAACGATAATGTTAATCAATCCTTATTTTTTAATCCAACAAATATTCACGAGATTTTAGAAATTGTACGTTCCTTAAAATGTAGTAAATCTAGCGGCTATGATGAATTAAGTGTATTTTTATTAAAACAAATAATTCACTTTATAGCTTCCCCGTTATTACACATTTTTAATTTATCTCTTTCTCAAGGAATTTTCCCCGACCCACTCAAAATTGCAAAAATAATTCCGATATATAAAAAAGATGATCAATCTAATATTGCAAACTATCGACCAATTTCTTTATTACCAAGCATTTCAAAAATTTTAGAAAAAATAGCATATAAACGATTATATTCTTTCTTAAATATGAATAATTTATTGATTCCTAATCAATATGGATTCAGAAAGAATCATTCTACTGAGTACGCCATTCTACAATTAAGTGATAAAATAATTGATTCCATTGCTAAAAAAGAACACACTGTAGGTGTTTTTATGGACTTATCGAAGGCATTCGATACTATGGACCATTGTATATTAATTCGTAAATTAAAAACATATGGAGTTAGAGGAACTGTACTTTCTTGGTTTGAAGATTATTTGCGTAATAGACAACAATATGTTATTTTTAAATCTAAAAAATCTAATATTTCCACTGTGAAGTGCGGAGTACCACAAGGCTCTATTTTAGGTCCCTTATTGTTTTTAATATATATGAATGATATTGTAAATGCATCACCACTCCTAACATACGTTTTGTTCGCAGATGATACTAACGTATTTTATTCACACACAGACTTAAACATTCTTATTACAACCCTCAATCTAGAATTAAATAAACTATCATCTTGGTTCAAATCCAATAAACTCTCTCTAAATATTAATAAAACAAATTGTATGTATTTTAAAAATATACACTCTAAATATGCACCTTATTTTAATATTTTAATAGATGATATGCCCATAGTTGAAAAAGAAGTTACTACATTTTTAGGTGTAATGATTGATTCAAACTTAACTTGGAATAGTCATATTAATAACATTTGTATGTTAGTCTCGAGAGGCATAGGCATTCTATATAAATTAAAATATTGTCTTTCACAAAAGTCACTATTTATGCTTTATAATTCTCTCATTTTGTCACATATATCTTATTGTAACATTGTATGGGGGAATAGTAATAAGATGAAAATTATGTTAATTTATCGTCTTCAAAAGAAAGCACTCCGTATTTGTACACATTCATATTATATAGCCCATACTGATCCAATATTTTATGAACTAAAAACATTACAAATTGCTGATATTCACATTTTCAAACTGCAATCTTTATGTATAAATTTTGGATAAATACTATACCATTAGCATTTCGAAATATTTTTGTGTACAATAGTAGTATACACTCATATCCTACACGACACTCATCCGACTTCCATTTAACTAACCCAAAAATTATTATGGCCTATAAATCAATAAGACACCATGGTCCAGACATTTGGAATGCTTTACCTGACAAAATTAAACACTCTGCATCTCTTTATTCATTTAAAGCTTCGATGAAAAAATATTTAATATCCAAATATTCATAAACATAATCAGGGTCTAAAGTATTGTAATTGTTTCTTTATATTGACTAATTTTAAGATAACCAGTTCATAAAAAAAAAATAATCAAACACTTATTGCACATGCACTCACCCACATGCACACACTTGCATTTTGTTTTGTCTTGTTTTTCTTTCTTTCTTCCCATTTTTTTATTTTTTATATATTTCTTTTTTTTTCAGATACTTTCTGAAAAATCACTTGTGCGTGACACTCTATTTTATTATATACTCCAATAACAGCGCCATGTACCCCCTCCCCTCCTGGCTGCTATCGATTCAAGCATTCATGCTTATGATAGTTTGCCCCTGCATTTATTTTGATTATTTGTATTACATTCAACTGATTTAAGTTCTGAATTATATATACATATATATATGTATTTTCTTTTGATATCAAATGTCACATTTTATGTAAATCAATTATGTTATACAATTGTATTGTTATTTGAATATGTTGATTTTGATTTTTCTTTAATAAATGCAGAAAAACATCTGCTAAAAAAAAAAAAAAAAAATAATGCACTTTCTATATTATATAATATAACGTATACATATTTTATAAACTTTGTATTGTTATGTTAATAACTACTCAAAAGTCATAATAATTATTTGAGGGTTCCACAATTTTACACGCTTTGCTTTTCAGTGGATCCCTGTGTTTCCAATATGCATTCCTTTATTTCGTAAATTATTGTAATTGATATGTTTATTTTGTTGAAGTCGCAAATAAAATAAAATTGAAATATAATATAAATATATTATGTATAGAACGCATGGTATTTTAATTTCAGATTTAAGTTGTCAGTAATAAATGAAAGAAGACTTTTTTCTGCTCTCTTGACTGACTTGCCCATAACAATAAATTTGCTACAGTTCTTGCAATAGCCGCTGTATTTGGGCAATTAAGTATTATTGATATTCTACAAACTTAGTATAATTATTAATAAAATACAACCTATACGTTTTCTAATCAAAATCTAATGTTACATGGGCACTGGGTAATTAGCATTACCATGATAATTTCAAGACATAGATATCTAAATGATCTTTTTTTTAAATAAAAGAAAGTTTATTTCAGTATTACATACGACATGATTTAAAGTGATTCATGTAAAGTGTTCAAATCCACGAAAATTACTTGGAGCTTCCTCGTTTCTCTTCTACCGTGTTGTTTAGCTTATGGTAAAAGAAGAATAAAATAGGGTTTGATTTTTTCAAATGTCCCTTTAGTATGAAGATAATTATCATTTAAATCTTTTATTTCTAAAGCGTTAATCAACGCCTTTGGTGACCTTTGACCTTGTCGTGCCTGCTATATTGTGTCCGATCCCCGCCCGGCTATATTGCATACATACAGTCATAATACTAATAGTAGAGCTGCCGTACGTAATATGATATACGCGTACAGCTACAGCGCTACTTCGGTGCATATTTGCATTGTGTACTAAATACCACTAGCAAATTTGTTGAAGAAACCGTTTGAGAATCTACAAAGGAAATACGAATGAGAATGCGGCCTGGGAGGAGATCTAGAGGTTCATCAAGAAGAAAAAACAACAATTTGGTTGATAATTGAGATGCATGCAGAGCTGAGTCTGAGAAGCTGCATGCACGGGGTGCTCGCTCTCGGACTGATCGAGTTCTCAGCGTCGATCGAAGCCCCGGCCTCGGCCCGCGCCTCGGCATCGGGCTAATTAAGGTACGTAGATCAGAATCAGAATCAGCAATTCAAGTTTGAGTGTAGATCGACAAATCTATCGCTTTCATGGTCTCTTTGACATTATTATTGTCTTTTTCACTGTGAAAATGACAATGATAATGTCAAAGAGGCCATGAAAGCAATAGATTTGTCGATCTAGTTGATATCTCTTTTGTTATGACTTATGATTATGAAATGATGGGCCTTCTCAAATTTGATATAGAATGGGTAATCCGTTTTTTGTGTTTTTTTTATCGATGCTCATTTTTGATGTATATATGTTAGGTCTATGGTCTGGAATGCACTGTGTCTGTGTAGTACTCTGTCAAACTCAAAAGACAAAAGTGAAATGTTGCAAAATAAAAACAATTATTGTCATTGTGAATTGTGGTGGTCAGGTGGTGCATTGGGTGGATTGATTTGATCCACCTCCCAATTTCAAATTTGTACTGGTCCGAGATTATACTTTAGCGGTCTTGACCTCGTAAAGTACGAAGAACCGTGGTCTCGGCCTCGAAAATGTCGAAAATTTTAAACCAAAATACTAAATCATACTCTCGGCTTCGGAAATGTTGTACGACTACGTCAAATATGTCAAAGTTTCTGTACTGGCCCGCCCATGTTGTTGCCGTACAAAGCCGCATAGCTCTGCTCCCTTGTGTGACCAACCTCACCCCCCCCCCCCCCCCCCCCCTCCGCCTCCATGGAAAATTCCGGCTAATCTGCAAATCTCTTACTTCAGGACAAGTTTTTTTCATTAGATATTAGGCTTGGCAATCAAAATGTTGGGGAAAAAACCTTGGATGATCAGTGTTTTCTTTTTGTCTTACATAAGGAAATTGACTTTCCATACCAATTGCCATCATTAAGCAACTTTTTGATTTTTATCCTCATTTTATAGCATTGGATGTGGCTGTTCTCTTCGACATACATAGAGGATTTCCGAGTACCGATAGAATGGACGTGCAATCTGCATGCTGACACGACTCACACGATTTGTGCTGGTGGTGACCCCGATTGACTTATGGTTAAGGTAATTCATTGAGAACCTTTTTCTTGGACTGGACAGAGATAAATGATAGATCTGTGTTCTGAAACTAGAATTTCATCTTCAAATTAACAGGCAAAATCAATGAGAGTTTATTTTGGCATACCAAATTGTGTGTCAAATGTCAATTGCTATACTTGCACAAAGTGATCTCACTGGGATTCGAAACTGGGAAAACAACATAGATAAATGTCAGAGGAGGAAAGAATTGCATTGAGCGCATATTTTGAAAACTTATCATGGGCTTGATTGTTATGTTATATAACAGAAAATCTCAATAAACAAGGGCCGACATTACTGGACATGAGAAAAGATTCAAAATGCATTGTAGAATTTGCATCAACATTCCCTTACACCATTTTCAGAATGATGAAAATTATTTTAGCATGATTTTATTTTGTATCTCTGCAAGATTTTCAGAATGTGGACCTTAGATTTATTATTTTGCTTATTAGAGACAAATGCATTAGGCATACTGTATACTGTATACCGATTGAAAAACAGATGAAAACTGCTACTGAAAAATTGACAATGGAATAAAATTAGAGTCAATAATAGTGTAGCTTTCGATCCTAACAAACTGAAGGGAAAATAACAAATTTGGTCCATGTTGATTAGAAATCAAATCCTATTTTTACTACATGAATACATGTTTGTGGTTCATTGTGTGCAATAAGTGCACATGACTTACACATTACTATTTATCTGATTGCATTCCTTTTTTCACAAATCTCACCCTCTCTATAGATTTCTTCAAGACCCATCAAGATTCTACACACCCACTACACCACCCAGAACAAATAACCAGGCCGCCAACACCCAAGTTCTCGCAGACCCTTCAGTCGCCATGCTCATACCCTGTGGGAAACGGACCCACAACGTCCATTAGCAAGGAACTAAGCTAGCAGGTTTTTGCAAACGGGGAATCCTGCAGTTCGTGTGCAAAATCAGGAACTTCCTACAGTAACAGCGGGCCGACCGTTCTTGGGTTTAAATCTGCGACACACTTTGGTCAGAATTATTCCGGTTATTATGCGACGGCACGATACAGCTCTATGGTCAACCAATCAACATGCTTGTAGCGAGGTAAACATTCAGCACATTGCTATCATGTGTAGTACATAGACAATTAGTTGGCGTGTTAACTATACAAGCCAGCCATGCGTTGTCTATACATTGCTTGTGACAACGAGATGTGACGTCATGCAGTCTACGAATGTACGTCCGCCTTCACCAAATTAGCGAAACTGCTTGTCAACGAAAGTTATTTGAGCGCGGTGAACGGGGCAATAGATCGCTCCCTGCGTCGTTAAAAGCTCTGTACGTCGCTGAGCGAAAACACCATAATATTGGAGCAGGACTTCTAGCGTATGAGACATGTTAGATGTGGACGTCGACCGTGGGAAGTGGTAGGGATGTTCGGCCAGTGATTGCCCACAGATCCCTCACCATGCTGATGCCAAATTAACCCGTTCCCTACGAGTTTATGAAATCCCCATAGACTTTGTACACAACCCACTTGGTTCCTGTGGTCAAGGGGTTAAGGCCCTACCGATAAGGCCTTCAAATTGATATATAGCATAAACAGTTCATTTCTCAAATACAACTCTTTAGCATGGAATTATTCACGCACACATTTTGGCAAAAATTAACAAAACCTTATTATAACAAGCACCTCGGGCACAATTGGATTGAATACCTTATGTCAGGTATCTTGTGTCTGGGCTTAAAAATAATAAAATACAAAGATCCTTGACGTGTAAAATTATCATCGCTGTATCCGGTACCTCTTGTTAGGAGGTTCCACTGTATCAACAAAGATAAGTTTTGCTGCGGGAAGGTAACAATGACCGAATAGTGCTCATAGCAACAATCTGTTATCTTTTTCAAATTCAATCAAAATAAATTTGATAATATATCTTTCATGTCTTCCTTATTACATGTGATAAAGGTAATTATGATTTAATGAAAAAGGATGTTTTTAATTTGAAGTTCAAATCAGTGGGCAGTACGGTACCTCGTTATAAGCGAGCTAAACAGGGTTTCCCTGTATGACATAAATTTATCATTTTTTAAAACTCAAACAAACCATTGTTTTTCTCAGATGAAATACTAATAAATAATATAATTCAGAATAATTGTACAAGGTTATTGATATAATGTATGATTGAAGTTGCTAATAACACCCATGAAGAAATGTGAGTGTGTATCACTATGCCAATTGTCCTTTTAACCCTCCTTTTGCTTGGATTCACAGAGGCTTCCCCTATTATGTGCAGGGTATTGAAGGGTCGGCCAACTCAATTGTATTTTTCATAGATCAGGATCAACCAAATGGCTAGGTGGACAATGTATGAGACACAATTATGCACAATGATCTGATATTTATTCTTTGTGTAATGTAGCTTTGTTTATTTTATAGTGATTTACTTTTGTAAATTTTGTTGTTCCAATTCATTCAAATTCGAATGTAACAATTGCTATATTGTATTGTTTATACTATGTATGTTTTGATGTTCAATGTACACTGATCCTTTCAGCACTGCTGCTGATCAGTTTGAAATGTATACCAAAATAAATAAATAAATAAATAAATTCACAGAGACACTACATGATCTGCACACATCCAAAAGTTTAATCAATCACCCAGTATTTCATTTTTTGTAACAGTTGCTTCTGCATTTATTGAAAAATTAAATACAAAGTATCCAAATAACAATAATTGCATATTGTTATATAATTGATTTTCATAAAATGTGTAAATGCTGTGTAAATACACAAGTTATTCAACCATTTGCATTGCTTCAAATTTCAGGAATGTAAATCCTACTTCAAAAAAAGTATTTACCAGCATACACAAACAGGCGATTTTGTTAGTTTGAAATGTAAAAAATGCACACATAGTACCAGGTAAAGGGGGAAAACGGCTAGAAGCATGAAAATGTACAGTCAAACCTGTGTACCATGACTGCCAATCAAAGTGGCCACTGTAGAAAGGTGATCACTATAGACAGGTTCCATTACATTCCTTTTCTCTGCAAGGGATCTTGTTTGGTGGCCATTATAGGCAGGTTTGCTGCTATAAAAAGGTGGCTGCTATAACAGGTTTGACTGTACTTGAATGTAAATGTGGGCTCTGTGTAGTGATGTATCCGCAGAGTATGTGTGAGTGTGGGTGTGTGTGTGTGTGTGTGTGCGCATGTTAGATACTAACACAAAACAGACTTGTAGTTATTTGCAACTGGTTGACATAAAAGATAAATAATGTGCTCACACTGTCTGAAAATCTATATCTTTCATTCACTGTGTTATTAAAAAATAAGGAGTACATGGGGAGCAACCTCTACATGCAGTGATGTTGCCTGGGGGCGCATCCCCCCTAATAATTTGCCATAAAAATACAAAACATCACATGAATAGATTGGGGGTATGACAGGGTGAAGGGTGGGGGATATCTCTCCTTTGCATAACTAGCATACTTCTAAAGATATACATACAAATAATCTACCCACATACCCTCCCCAAATGTCGCCTATATATAGACATGCATATAAACATCACAGGAATAGATTGGGGGTATGACAGGGTGAATGGTGGGGGATATCTATCCTTTGCACAACTAGCATACTTCCAAGGTGATACATACAAAAAATCTACCCACATACCCTCCCCAAATGTAGCCTATATATTATAGACATGCATGTAGGGTGTATGCCTGTTTCTATAATGGTTTCAATCATGTGGTCCCGAGGTCATGCTTTCTTGAATTCTAGTATATTCCAAGGTAAGGAACACACTGCACATTTTTTCGAGTGAAAAGTTGCAAAAGCTCCCTACTGTGGGAGGGTCGATAGTGCGATACCCCTCCCACACCTCCCTGCTCCCTTCCACGACCCCACCCCCACTTTTCAAAATAGTCATGCCACTGCAAGAAAGCCAATAATGTATTATACAGGGGGAACATTTTGTAGAAAAAAATATACGGTGTGCCCCCTTTCAGTCTGACCCGCTATTCCATTGTCTCCATGAAAAATGAATACACAATATGGCGGATGTTGCCTACTATATGAGAGAGGGAGAGTGAGTAATTATATAAGAAAATTTGAAAGAGAACAATGGAAATTCAGAATATGCGTACGTGGAGTTGCTTTTATTTGGTAGCTACGGTAGCTGTAGTTATTACGTTCACGCCCACCCGGCGGGCGCGCAACAGGCAACGCGATCACGGGCTGAACCTCCCCGATAGACACGGCAGCGCAATTCAACGAGTCGATGTACCCGCGACTGTTGAGCTGAGCCGATGTGTACATGTACGGGTGCGCATATCAACGGCGGGACCATCATTCCTGTGACAAATTTACGGTAAGCCATCAGTTTTCGGTGATAAAATATGAAATCAATATTCCCTTTTTTCACGAGGTAAACGGTTTTCGTTTTCTTTCAAACTTTCACAAATCTTTCAATTGTATTTTACAATGATATTGATATAGGATTGAAGTCTCAAATGTCATTTTGTGCAATATCTGACACTTTACCTGAATCACTTTAAGTTGGCGTAATAAGGACGCGGAATAATATGTCATTATTAAAATGTAGTAGCACTATATCAAAGACATTAAAATCAGATGCATTCCAATATAAATTTTTAAAACGTCATATTCGCATTTTTTTTTCTTCTCAAGAAGGTGTTTGTTTTTAAATGATGATAGCCCTCCATTGATCCTGGTAAAACACTGGAAAATCAGTGTTTCTTTTGACACTGTGAAAAATCACAAGCGGACTCATTGGAGGATCAAATTGGATACATAATAATTAATAGGAAGACGTTATGATTATTAAACCCCCGAGATCGGCCGATGTTTAACGTTTTTTATACTGTGTAATTCTTAATATAAAAGTGAGATTTATTTTGTAGTTAAATTTCCCGATATTTCAATTATATTGGGATATTCATTATGATGTCATTACAAGTAATAATTCACTAGCTTTTAAGATATCCAGAATAAATATATATCGTGCCACTGCCACTATTTCAAATATTTAAATTTTGTTTTTTATTTTGTGTTCCTTTTCATATTTTAAACAAAATGCTTACGCGTGTGTATATATCTGCGTGGGTGTGTGTTTACTTGTTTGATACTTAAATTGCTTGCGTGTATGTTTTTTTTTGGTATGTGTGCGTGCGCGTGTGCGTGAATGTGGGTGTGTGTATATATGTATGTGTTGTGTGTGTGTGTGAAAATAATTGTTCATTTGATTATAGTTTATTGTAATTGTTGACAAATTTTTCATGTATATGTTTTTAGTTTGGAGGAATGAAACATGATTGGGAAAAGAAGTGTGTGTGTGTGTGTGTGTGTGTGTGTGTGTGTGTGTGTGTGTGTGTGTGTGTGTGTGTGTGTGTGTGTGTGTTGAAGATTCCACCTTATTATTTGGAAATGTTGAAAGCTTGGAAAGAGATTGATAATTTAAGGCATGTTAATGGTTGTATGAATCCAATTATTTTTAATAATAGGAACATATGTATTAAAAAAAATAAGATGGTATTTGATAAAGAATTATTAGAACGAGAGATTGTTATGTTGAACCATATTATGGATAATGGACATGTTAAACCCGTTGCGTACTTTTTGAACCATGTTATGACAGGTGAGAATTTGCTTACAATAATTGATATATATCATGCGATTCCGAGGGATTGGAAAAATGATTCAGGTTTGATACAATTTTGTGAGGTAGACTTAATAAATTATAATATTAATTTATATCTTTTGGATAAAAAAGTTAAGTTTTAAAGATGTACCATCAAGAAAAATATATGATTATTTTATTAGAGAATTGCAAAAGTCATATGATTTACAGATCAGAGATGGACAAAATGATTTTAATTTTATAGAAAAAGAAATGCATGAATGTTTTTTTAGACCAAGAATAACATTAATGATTGGGAAACAGAGAGAGTTTCAATTTAAGTTAATGCATGGGGCGATTTACACTAAAGAACATCTATTTAGATTTGGATTTGTTGAAGATAACTTGTGTTCGTACTGTAAACGGGAAAGGGAAACATATTCGCATATATTTTTATTTTGTTTAAATGTAAAATTGATATGGCAAGCTTTGATACAACGTTTTGAGTTAGATGAAATAAAGGACTTAAATTGGCGGGATATATTTGTTCAAATAGAATAAAATGTTGTAATACCATTATTTTTATGGTAAAATATATTTTATTTGTATTTAGAAAAGAGGGTGTTCTACCAAATATTGATAAAATACAGAAATTGTTATTAGATTATAAGGACCAGGAAAAGGGAATGGCAACTAAAATGGGGAAATTAGGATTACATTTACAAAAATGGGAAACGGTAAAATTAGAATAAGATGGAAAGAATGAACTTTTTATACGCGATGTTTCTCCCGTGAGCTTGTAACATTTAAAAAAGAATTGATGTAAGTATGAATTTTGTAAACATTATTTTTAAGAATGTGAGCAGATTTCCGGGGTGGGGGGGAGGGGGCGGTGGGGGTGGGAGAAGTAGCATATTTTACTTCTTTTTATCTATTGTTAAATTTCCATTGTGTTTAATTTTTGTGAATTACACTTGATTTGTATGCTTGAGATGTAAACTTTTATTATTTAAAATGTTATTCAATTGTAAATATTATGTTAATAATTTGGAGAAATAAAAATCATTTAAAACAAAAAAAAAGTGTGTGTGTGTATGTGTGCAATTGAGAGAATTTCAATATAAATTATTGCATAGGGCACTATATAAAAAAGAACATCTGTTTGGGTTTGGATTTGTTAGTGATAATTTATGCTCTTTTTGTAAAAATGAGGTTGAGACATATTCACATTTATTTTTTCAATGTTTATACGTACAAAGTTTTTGGCTAGATATAATTGAATATTTTAATTTGATTGAAATTAGGAATGTTGATTGGAAAATAATGTTTGTAGGATTGCCAGGTAGATCGTACAGAGTCAAATATTGTAACTCTATTATTTTGTTGTTAAAGCATACTATTTATTCTTCTAGAATAAAAGGTGTACTTCCTTCTGTACGAAAAAATATACGGAAAATTATTTTGGATTATGAAGAAGAAGAAAATAAATTGCTATTAAAATGGTTAATTAGGGGTTCACTTGCAAAAATGGGAACACCATTATGTAATATGATTAATTGTATTATGTTGGGATTATAGGGAACTCGCTAATTATTATTACAGTTTCGTGTTTCTCCTCTCTTCAGTTGAATGTGACAGCTTTCTATATTGTTAATTGATTATTAAGTTGAAATCAAAATGAGCAGATATACTGGAATGGGTGTATGAGGTAGGTGTGTGACGGTGTGATCAGTGCTTTGGTGGGGATGGGGTTTTTCTTGGGCTAAGGGGGGGGGGGGGGGGTAAAGGAGACGTGAGGAAGTAGCATGTCTTAGTTCCTTTTTATCTGTTGTTATAACCTCCATTATGTTTATTCCATGGAGTGAGTGAATTGAATATACAGTTGATTTGTAATTGTTTATGAATGAGAGGTAATTATTTTGTTACTTTCTTTCAATATAACTGTAATTGTTCTACTCTCTGTTTATCAGTTCAGTTCAGTTCAGTTCATTTTATTTCCACAATTTAAAATACAATTCATGTGTACATTCACAGTAAAATACAGGTAGTTTGTTATACATCAAACTAAATAATAGTAAATTATGTGGTGGGGACAACAAAAGCAAACAATAAGCTTATCGAGGTTGTCCCCCGAGAGAAACATGCAAATTAATCAGTTACAATGTAAATTCAAAAAGGAATACTGTTTCGAGTAGACACATAAAGTAAAGAGAAACACACACGGACAGACGCACACACACACACACACACACACATACACATACATATATGCCAGGTTACCGTACTAATATTCACTGGTTAGCGGCATTTGCCAAAAGCAATAATTTATATTTACGTTTAAAGGAGTTCACAGAGGGGCTGTTTCTAATTTCATTTTCAATGTGATTCCAAATAATTGGTCCCTTATAGAAAAGGGAATCTTTTGAAACATTGGATTTCACCAGAGGAAGATGATAATTTGTTGATGACCTTGTATTATATTCATGAACATCTTGATTCAAATAGAAATAAGAAGATATTAAATGAGGCAATTTGTCTTTAGAACATAAATACATAAATATTGCAATATTATAATTATTCAAATCAAATACATTTAAAATCTTCATTTTGGCAAAGAGAGGCTTTGTGTGGGCAAGATAAGCAGAGCTGGACATTATCCGGACGGCTTTCTTTTGCAATAAAAATAATCTATTTACATAAGTATCAGAAGCATTGCACCACGCTATATTGCAATAATTTAAATATGGAAGAATTATTGCACTGTACAGAGTTTGTAATATATAATGAGGTAATTGGCGTAATCTATATAATATTCCAACACCTTTAGAAACCTTATTACAGACGACACCAATGTGTTCATGCCACGATAATTTATTGTCAATAATAACCCCTAAAAATTTGAGAGATGAAACACATTTAATACTTTCATTTCCCAATTTGACTTCACAATCTATATTTATATGTCTCTTTGTGAATATCATATAATTTGTCTTCTTAACATTTAAAACTAATTTGTTAGCAAATAACCACTGAGAAAGATTTACTAATTCAAAATTAAATTTATTATATAGTGTACAAGGATCTTTACCGGACATGAACACACTGGTGTCATCTGCAAATTGAATAAAATGAAGATCATCAGAGACATTGTAAATATCGTTCATATATATTAAAAAAAGCAAAGGGCCTAAAATTGAGCCTTGGGGCACTCCACAACTAAAAGCCTGCATTTGAGATTCACATTTTCCAACCAAAACATATTGTTTGCGCTCAGATAAATAACTTTGACACCAATCCAGCAAAACACCCCTAATTCCATAATGTTTAAGTTTATTTAATAAAAATTGTGTGATCCAAAGTGTCAAATGCCTTGCTGAGATCAAGAAATAATCCCAACATAACTTCTTTTTTATCAAAACAATTAGTAACTTTATAAATAAATTCAGATAAAGCTGAAGAAGTGGAATGTCCTGGCCTAAAGCCATACTGATGATCTGATATAATATTGCACTCATTCAAAAAACATAAAAGTCTATTATAAAATGCTTTTTCTAAAATTTTTGAAAACACAGGAAGTACTGATATGGGTCTATAATTACTAACATCGTTATCCATTCCACCCTTAGAAACTGGTATCACTTTGGCCACTTTCATTTTGTCTGGAAATATACCCTTTTCTAAAGATAAGTTAAATATTTTACAAAGTGGCTCACAAATAATATGAATAACGCGCTTTACAATAGAAATGTCTACATTATCAAAACCAGAGCTAGATTTATTTTTTAAATCACAAACAATTTCAATTACTTCTTTGGGTGTCACCGGAGTAAAAAATGCAGTTTTCTCATTATTTTTTAAAAAGGTCATATAATGGACATTGAACACGGAACATCATCCTGTAATTTGCAACCAATACTTACAAAGTAATCATTACAAATTTGAGCAATCACATTTTTATCTTGAACAATGTTTCCCTCATACAGTATTTCTTTAATATTTTTTTTACCTTTCTTTTGAGTACCCAATAGATCCTGTAATATATTCCAAGTACGTTTCATGTCACCCATGGCACTATCAAATTTTCTTTTCAAATACGTATGTTTAGCTTTTTTCAATTCTTTATCAACTAAATTTCTATACCTTTTATATACATCATGTCTATACTCTGACCGATTCTTTAAATATTTTCTATACAACAACCATTTTTTATTGCACATTTTACGTAGAGTATTTGTAAACCAGGGTTTATTTTTACATTTCTTTTTATTTTTCACCAATTTGACAGGAAAAGAATCATTATGACATTTTAAAAATTGATGTAAAAAACAATCATAGCTGTGATTGGGGTCTTCATTTATTACCCATATAATGTGTTGTATTTTATTTATAAAATTTATAATATTTGTTTCACTATAATCGCGCTTTTCAAAAGTACATTCTGGATTATTATTTTGGTCATTACAATATCTATAACAAATACAAAAAATGGGTAAGTGATCACTTACATCTGCAGCCAAGACACCTGTTAACATATTGTCTAAATTATTAGTAAAAATATTATCAAGTAAAGAACATGTATTTTCTGTAATGCGAGTAGGGAAATGAATTAAAGGATACATACAATTCACCATAAATATATCTAAAAAATCGTTCACAAATGTGCATGTAAAAGCTTTTAACAAGTCTATATTATAATCCCCCATCAAAAATAGATCTTTATTTTCAGTATTTACAGTTTGTAAAATTAAATATAATGATTCAATAAAAGACTGAACAGAACACCCAGGTGGCCTGTATATTGCACCAATAATGATATTTGTATGAGTATTATTAATTTCTACAAAAATACTTTCAATTAAATCATTATTTACATCCAAATCTACTCTATGTACAAAGTCAAAATCATTACGTATAAATATTCCAACTCCACCTCCTCGCTTTCCTTCACGACAATTACCTTTAAAATTATATCCATCAATATTGCACAGAGAATCATTGGGTCTTAACCATGTCTCAGTGACGCCTATTGCACTAAATTTAACATTTAAAACATCTAAAAGTGAATTAATTGAATCAATATTTTTTCCAATGCTCCTACAATTCATGTGTACACATGAGAATAATTTATTCACATCATTACCATTTAAATTTAATTGTTTCATAGAATCATTCAATTCTTCTGGCAAGTACAACGATTTATCAACATCACAATTATTTTCATTTAAATCAAAGGACAAATATTCAGAGAACCTATTGACATCTACCCCATTTACACTGTGCTGGGGATCTATATTGTTTGGCATATTTCACTTTTCACATTCGCACGTTAGCAACACACAATCACAAACACAACACACAATCAAATTAAAATACACTTATTACTTCTATATTATTTAACTAACAAATACAAACAAAAAAGGATGAAAGTTCAAAACTTGACAAAGAAACCAGAAACCATGATAAAAACTTTTTACTCATAACTACAGGTTTAAAATTAAGGAAAGGTGATCACCTTATTGTTCAGCACAACGATCAGAATATCACAGGGATTTGAGATCTGCGATTGCTGTTATCAGTTTTCTTGTTTCCTTGCCATTTGTAGCTTTCACAGCTGCGAAAACTCTCCCATCTATGGTCCACGATGCGCTCACCTTGCTGTGTCTTGACGTTTGGAACAGGAGGTCGCTGTTTGGTTTGGTCAGGTCTTCGACAACTACAACTCCTGTTCCTTTTAGTTTGCGTCTGTTTATCATGAATAGGTGCTTCGTCTTGTACGATAGTAGTTTCACTATTATTGGGGATGGCGATGATTTTGGATGCTTCTGAGCGGCATTGGCGTAGCTGGAACCAGGCTCTTGTAGCTGCTTCCTAGGCCCAATTCGATGGGACCTATCAATATCAAGTGGGGTGATTTTGATCCCGATGCTTGATGCGACTTCGCACACCTTTTCGTCGGTGACTTCATTTGGCGAATCTTTAACACCCAGGATCCGGATGTTGTTCCGTCGGGAGTATTGTTCCTGAAGGTTCAGGCGGAAGGAAAGGTCATCAACCTTCCCTGATGTCAACTGGAGCTTCTCCTGGCATTGTTGCAGGTCACGGAATTTGTTGTCTATCGACACCTCCAGGTCGTGCAGTGAGGACAGCTTCTGGTCGATGATGTCCCTGAACTGCTCTTCTCTCCTCTCCATATATTGGTCAAAGTTCTTCCTTTCCCTCTCCATAGCTTTGGCTACAGCATTCTCAATGTGATTTAGCAGGGCAGCATCACCAGAGGTATCAGATGGTGTTGGCAGGGATGATGTAGAACTGGATGTTGTAGAACTGGATGCAGCAGAGCTGGATGCAGAAATCTTCTCAGATTTCTGTTTCTGCTTCGTAATTCCTCTGGTTTCCATATTCATGTTCATTTATAGGTGTGCGTGTGTTTTGTAAAAACGATCAGTGTGTGTAAGGTTTCTATAAAGTAAGTTTACTCAAATCAAATGAATGAAGTTCAAATACTGCAGGCAGTGATTGTAATGTACAACAAATCACAAACAGGAAAATAAGCAGGTGGGGCTGTACATTGTCATTCAATGTTTTTAGTCCATTTGATTGTAAGCAAATTCAAGTTTGTAGTTAAAATAAGCTCATAAATCAATCAAAATGTGATTATTAGGTATGCAGTATTAACAAGTTGAGTCACAAGTGAGATAATCAAAGTCCAGGGCTTCAAATTGAACCACAGTATTATAGCAGAAAAGTAAATAGTTACCAGCATGAAAACAAGCAAGTGGGGCTGTAGAGTGACACACCCTTTATGTCCATTCAAATGCAAGTTCAACTTCAGTTCAAAATGTCACCTTGTAGTACATTAAAAATGTTGGTTTCTGGTTTGCAGTTATAAATCACAGGATAGTTACATATTCCACAAGATACACACACAAAAATAAGTTATTAGTCCATAGTTGAATCAAAAACTCAGGAATCTTGAGTGGACAAAACAGGCACTCTATGCACTCTATTCACTCTCCTATTGCTGTTATTATGAATAAGATGTTAACATTGGACATATTTTGTTGAAGTATATTCAATTGTAAATGTTATATGTATATAATTTGGAGGAATAAAAATCACTTAAACAAAAACAAAAATGTGTGTTTTTGTTTTTTTTAGGTTTGGATTTGTTAGTGATAATTTATGCTCTTTTTGTAAAAATGAGGTTGAGACATATTCACATTTATTTTGCAAATGTGAATACGTACGAAGGTTTTGGCTATATAATTGAATATTTTTATTTGATTGAAATTAGGAATGTTGATTGGAAAATAATGTTTGTAGGATTGGCAGGTAGATCAAATAGAGTCAAAATAGTATTGTAACTCTATTATTTGTTGTTAAAGCATACTATTGATTCTTCTAGAATAAAAGGTGTACTTCCTTTTGTTCGAAAAATAGAGAAAATTATTTTGGATTATGAAGAAAAAAAAATAAATGGGAACACCACAAAGTACATGTAATATGATTAATTGTATTTTGGTGGGATAATAGGGAGCTCGCTAATTACTACACTGTTGGTCATAATGTTGGAAACAAAAATTTATGTCAAACTTATGTCAAAACCAATGTACAATGAATGGTTGAATGGGTTTGCATTAATTAATCAAGCCTTTTGTTTTGAGCTTTGAAAGGCATGACCTTTCATGATGGGCCCCTTTCCTTCTCCAAAGCATATGTCCAGCAAGTCATCATTATGTGTCATTTCTCAGCGTTGGCTTTACAACTTTCAACCAAAATTGGCACATAGGCTCTCTAGGCTATACTCCATCCAACGCCGTTGCCTACACGCCAAACGATGCTTGTGCTCCACCAGGAAGGGGTGTCAACAAGCAATGTCCACTGTTTCGTTGAAACATCGTAGGTTAGGATCTGTAAAATCCTCAGACGTCATCGAGAGGAGGGCAATTAAAGCTACGTGAATCTCTAGGACGTTCACAATTGACCACCAGGATAACTGATCGCAGATTGCTTAACCTGTGCCGTAGAAACCGGAAATGCCAAAATGGAGCCTTCGCCGTCTATGAAGAACACACTATGGAATCAGCGCTTTTCGCCAAACTGTAGATCAGAGATCCCTCTAACATGGTTACCGAGCAAGACAAACTACCAAGTGTCCACTCTAATCCATGCAACCGAGATTTACCGGACGTCCCTGGGCTAGGGAGCCCAGAATATTGCCGCCTGGCCACTAGAGATATGTCATCTGAATGGGTACGAGCCATAACATCCTTGACCGAACAGATGGAGGACAAATGGTTTGTCGATTACGTGACGAGAAGCTGGAAGATGTATGTATTCACAAAACGACTTGAGGTTGTGACGGCCCAACGGTGGTATGGCTCGTACCCATTAAGATGACATATCACGAGTGTCCAGCGGCGATCGCATGTACTCCCTTGTCTACGGACGTCCTGTAAATCTTGGTTGCATGGTATGGGCTGGACACTTCGTCGCTGGGCAATTAAAAGGACAAATTGACGGTATCAATAGCAAAAAACGATACTTACTTTTTTGGAAGAAACAACATTTTGACATTTTGGGCAATAATATTTTTAAAATGCCAATTCCAGTAATCTTGTTTAGTGAAACAGTTATGTAGGCTATAAAGCAATCAAGTCGTTTAATTTGGCCTACGCTCAGTTCTTTTTAACGGAGTTATTTACGCATTTCTGAATTTGCCCTTTTTACATGCACGATATCGCGTCGATATTGGGCATGAAAAAGGACAAAATGCGTATTGCCCTTTTACGCGCATTGATAATGCACAGGCAATGCGCGCAACTTGGCGCAATAATGGGCAGCTAAAAGGGCAAATCCCTTTTTGTCCTTCGTATTGCCCAGATATATATTTTTGATTTTCTCAAAAAGTTGGGCACATATGGGAATTCTAAACATATCATCGGATAGGTTTTAAAGAACTCTATCTGAAAATAAAATAAAAACAAAATCGATATTCGACGATAATATCGGCCATTTTGCCCTTTTTATTGCCCAGCGACGACTTGGTAGTTTGTCTTGCTAGGTGACCATGCTAGAGCGATCTCTGATCTGCAGTTCGGCAGAAGGCGTCGATTTCAAAGTGTTTTCTTCATAGACGGCGAAGGCTCCATTTTGGCATTCCGGTTTCTACGGCACAGGTTAAGCAATTTGCGATCATTTGTCCTGGTGGTAAATTGTGGACGTCCTAGAGATTCCCGTATCTTTAATTGACCCTCCTCTCGATGACGTATGAGGATTTTACAGATCGTAGCCTGCGATGTTCCAACGAATCAGTGGACATTGCTTGTTGACACCCCTTCCTGGTGGAGCACAAGCATCGTTTGGCGTGTAGGCAATGGCGTTGGACGGGATATGACCTAGAGAGCCTCTGTGCCAATTTTGGTTGAAAGTTTTGCAGCCAACGCTGAGAAATGACACATAATGATGACTTGCTGGACATACGCTTTTTAGATGGACAGGGGCCCATCATGAAAGGTTCTGCCTTTCAAAGCTCAAAACAGAAGGCTACACTAATTAATGCAAACCCATTCAACCATTTATTGTACATTGGTAGTTTTGAAATATTATATAATCATTAGTTCTAGTCTGAAATGGTTCATTAGGCGCAAAAATAGGGAAAAGGAATGAAGTTTGATCTAAAAAAAAAAAAATCCAACATTATGACCAACAGTGTATTAAGGTTTGGGGTTTCTCCTCTCTTTAGTTGAATGTGACAGCTTTCTATATTGTTAATTAATTATTCTTCAGGTTGAAATCAAAATGAGCAGATATACTGGAATGGGTGTATAGGGTATGTGTGTGACGGTGTGATCAGTGCTTTGGTGGGGATGGGGTTTTTCTTGGGCTAAAGGGGGGGGGGGTAAAGGAGACGTTAGGAAGTAGCATGCTTTAGTTCCTTTTAACTTTTGTTATGACCTCCATTATGTTTATTCCATGGAGTCAGTGAATTGAATATACAGTTTATTTGTAATTGTTTATGCATGTGTAAGGTAATTATTTCTAATTCAAACATATAGGGAAACTGACCAAGAATATATTGTGATTAAAAGTGAGCAAAGAAAATGGGATTCCAACGGGATTCGAACCCGAGACCTCCGGATTGCTAGACCGGTGCTCTACCGACTGAGCTATAGAAAACCCTACGACGGCGTTCTTCCCAGAAACCCCTTAATTCATCATTGCTCAAGTAGTCAGAAGCTTTATAAACCTGACATAAACCCGAAGCGGATTAAAATCAACTTGGGGATAAATGCGAGGGATCGCCGAAGCGATACAGCTTTTTGTAATAATTAATTCAAACATATAGGGAAACTGACCAAGAATATATTGTGATTAAAAGTGAGCAAAGAAAAATGGGATTCCAACGGGATTCGAAGCCCGTTGGAATCCCATTTTTCTTTGCTCACTTTTAATCGTAATTATTTCTACTTTCTTTCATTAGAATTGTAATTGTTCTATTCTCTGTTTATGAATAAGATGTTAACATTGGACATATTTTGTTTATGTATATTCAATTGTAAATGTTATATGTATATACTTTGGAAAAATAAAAAATAAAAAAGTGTATATGTGTGTGTGTATATATGTATTTGTTTTGCGTGTGTGTGTGTGTGTGTTCTTGTATAGCATGCAATTTGAGCAGGCATGTTCTTACACACACCCACAGTTTGAGGAGATTCCGCTGTGTGAACAGCAATTTGAGGAGCTCCTCAAAAGAACATATTATTGCAAAGTCTTTCATATGGCATAATTAGTCATGTACAGTGTCCTGGGGAAATCTCCCCAATTTACCATTCATGAGCGCAGTCATGATCAAATTGTGGGTTCACATGAGAGCACATCAAATTCATGTGTGAAAATGTTGGAAGGCGCCACTTACGTCGCCTGCTCAAATTGTCCTGCTCAAATTGTAGTATTGTCCTGCTCAAATTGTATGACCGTACATGTACATACTAGTACTACGACCGAACCGTACCGGTATGCTGCTGCTAGCTAGCTACCTAGCTGCATAGTATGGCAGCGCTGTGAATTCGAGATATCGAGAGCGCCGCGCGCGCCGCGCTAGCTATCGCTACTCTATGCTAGCTAATACTTATACGGTGATCTACTGTCTCGATCTCTCGTACGTACTCAGTCCTGGAAAATGGATGTGATGTGCGGCAGCTCAGCTAGTGACAGATTTTGGAACCCAGATTTTCATCATTCTGGAGATATAGAGAACAACTAAGAACTGGTAGCTGGAGGTATGAAATTGTAAACGGACTCTGAGTCTGACCTTAAGTAGACCTGTAGTACATGTTCAGCCTGCTGCAGTCGGCCTGGATGATGACTGCTATAAATTATAATAGATAGAGTGTTGTATTTGTAATCTCCAATTGGTAGTTTGGTAGCTAATCCTTGTTGATATTACTACTTAAAAGATGCAAAAAACAATTTTGTTTTCTCTAATAAGGAATCACCTTGATGCTTTTTGTGGTATGGACAAGTATTATAACTTCGCGCGTATTGAAACTTCGCGCATCATATAAGCGGTACGCAAACATTAGAACACGGACACGGCGACGGAATTTTCTGACGCCAAATGAAAGACTCTCAAAGAGCACACATTACTTACTAATCAACCAAAAAATTAGCAAACAAAGATCGATATTTCTTGTGTTTTTTCGTGTATAAATTATGGACAATAGAAAATCATCAAATTAAATCGAAATCCTTCCCGTAGAACAGACTTAATGTTGTTATCGAAATGCTGCGTAAAATGCTCCTTTATTCGTCCTTCCTTTCAAATTTACTTTCGGATTGCGCAATCTCCGTAGAAAGCTTGACAACGCGCGCGTGCCAAGATGCTAATACGCGCAAAAGTTTGCATCTTCACACACCCATTGACATGCGTGTAAAAGTTTGCTACACAGGATTGCGTGTTAAGTCAATGGCAGTGTATCAAAGTGTATGGAGCGCGAAGTTTCAAGACTACCGTACTCGGTGGAGAATCTCTTGTTGATATGACATGGTTACGGAATCGGGCCAATAACACATGAATTGTGAGTTTAAATCGAAAATGTTTTACATACATCGAATCCTCAGAATAGAGGGAGTATTTTAATGCTTGTTTCATTGAGATTACAATAATTTTGTTGCTCCTACAGACAGTGTACGACACTTTGAAAAAGTTCGAAATTTTCGTGCGCGAAGTTTCAATAGACAATACACCTTCATAAACTATGATAAAACAGCATTTTAGTGTAGTCCACAGTGCTCTTGCATACATTCTTTATTGAAGCATTGATTATAAATACAATTACAGGCCATAAATTGCATAGATATATTTACAAGATTAAAATCTGCATGATTCATGATTCAACTCCTTTGTAAATTCTGTCCAGTGCGTTTGCATCTTGTGCTGTATTCCAGGGATCAAAGCGTACATGTGCTTGCCAGGGCCGGGGTAACCAAAACTGTGGAGCGGATTGATAAATATCCTTGTAATAAATCAATATAGAGATCCTAGAAAAAAAGTAGAAGAGAGGTAAAAAGGAAAAGAAAACTATACATGTGCATAATTTGTGCCATATTTTGATGCAATGCAATTCTAAAGAAAGACTTCTCATAGGACTTTGAAAACAGTTGGTAAAATAAATTGGCAATAATTTCACGACTGGAAACAAAAAATCACTATTTCCATTGCGATTTAGCAATGTTTGATCAATAAAATTACATGGAAAGGTTTCTGCATTTTCAATGTCTGATTACTTTAAAAAGGTAAATATGGGGAACTCTGGCTTTACATTACTTTTGTTGTCTTTTGGATGAGCAGAAACGATACAGAGCACACCTGAGCAGGCCAAAGGAGATGCCCCCGTGCCAATTACTGACCCCCATACAGACCCCCTGCCTCACCAGCAGCAACAGCAGCAGCAACGAGAGGTAGGTATCATCTGATTTAGAAAGTGATACATATTTTGGCAGTGATCAAATACTTGTTTCACTTTTAAAAATATAGTTCGAATAATTGATAACAAGTTTAGAGGATAAGTGAAATGATGGACTGAGAGTGGAAGTTTTTTTTCAACTTTTGCGAATTAACTTCATAAAACTATATAAAATTACAAATTCTGTAAAGTTTGGCACATCTGGTAACCATCCTCAGGAGAGATTAGGCCACCCAGCCTCTGAGGGAAAGGTGGTCATTATGAAGCTGTGCAGGATGCTTAGGTCAGGTATCTCTCAAATGACAAGTTCCCATGCATACAGTGTGTAACAAATTGAAGCAGAATTGCCCTTTCTTTTCAAGAACAAGTTATTCATATCACACAAACATTTATCGATTACAATGTATGTGAGTCCTTTTAGATCCATCGATAAGTGGTATCTTTGTAGAAACCTAAAAGTATTCTATTGGCTATTTCTGAATGGGTTGATATTTGGAGATGGGATATATCTGTGAATGTGGTGTTAATTGTATGTCATACACATGCACCTTGCTTATCCAGATAACTACTTTCACCAAGGCACCCCTACATTCATCAGGACGATCACAGAACTCTCAGTCTGAGCTAACCCCCGCCTCCCCTCGATGCCTCCTGCCCCTGCGAGACATACCCCCCTCTTCCCAGTCTCAGCAGCCCCTCCCAGCACCCCACCCTGAAGCAGGCCATGTGGGGGTGGGGCCTCTTGCACCTACATCATCGTCACACTTGTCATCATCATCGAAGGAGAAAGAGAAGAAGAAGAAGAAAAGGAAGAGGAGTGCTGGGGCGTGCAGCAATGATGGTTCAACAGTGTCGTCCTATGTTGCCCATGTCCAGCCATCGGCTCCTGTCAGATTGCCCAGTGCTCCTCACCCAGAGCCTGAGTTTGGTGAGTTTTAATGCACTTTTTATATTAACCTATTGAGGGCTAAACTCAATATATCTTGGTGAGTTTAATGCACTTTTTATATTATATCCATCCCCTCATAACCCATAGCTCCAGAATCTCAGCCATCCAAGGCCAACGTAACTATTCATGTAGCCAACACGACCAAGAACACCATTAACCTGTTCCCTTTGAGATTCTGAAATCCCCATAGACTTTGTAAATAGCCCACTCGGTTCCCATATGCAAGGGGATAAATTGATCTCAATAAGAATTTGTCCAAAAGTGATATTCCAGACTTCTCTTCTTTTTTCCTCCAGCTTTGAGGCCTCCATGTCCAGAATTCGGACCTCCAAGCTCTAAGCATCTGCGTGAGAGTGGTGGTGTACATCCATCCCCTCCTAACCCATCACCGAGGAATCTCAACCGCTCTCCACAACCGTCTGGCAACCACAACAACCAGCCACAACAAAAGCAACAACAGCAGCAGGGACAACAAAAGCAACAACAGCAACATGAGATATACAAGGTTTGTGTGATTATGTGTATTTGATGCTCCGATCATAATGGGACTACACTTCATTGGCCCAGTATAATTATTCAAATTTAGAAATACAGAACATGGAACTCAAATAAAATGGTTGTGTGATCCCCAATGATGTGGTCTGAGGCTTTACATATTTCAGTCTGTCTTGATTGCTTGATATAAATAAAATGGCGGAGGCATCATTTTCGACTGTGCGCAGTCAAAGATCCATCTACTCCATCTTTCCTCTCATCATTTTTGAGCCCAAGCACCACACTTTCGGTCATAAGTCGCTGTGGATCTTTAGTACATAGAGCCTCGAAATCATACAAAATTGTCTCTGGGTAAAAATGTCAACTTTATGGGATTTTATTCTTACATATTTCATCTACATTCTCTGAATATTGCAGGTAATTATGATTTCGCTCGATGTGTATGATGCAAAACTTTAGAAGCGATTTTCTCTGTTGTTGTCCACGTTATCAAATTGCATTTTCTGGACTTCTTCAAACTTATATGTATCAAGTTATACATCATTTTTAAGCTGAAATCCTAGAGAATTCAAAACATTAACAATCTCAATTTTGATATTTCCGACAATTAACCGAAAGTGTTGGAGGCGGACACATTTTCATCATAATGGCTCCCCTTGAGTTTGAAGTTGCTGCTTGCTGAAATATTACTTTTAGCAATCATTTGGTATGTTGTTGATATTCACATATATATTTTAATCCCCGCTCCTGAGTAATTTTGTAAAAGGAGAGGTAATCAGTTTGAAATGAAAGCATGCCCATACAAGATTACCTTGGGCTTATTCATATGGATATATGTTGCTTTGGTATTCATTTATTTTCCCAAAATATGATTTCTTGTTTTTCCCCGATCCGATCTTCCGATTTGTTCTGCATGATCGGAAATCGGCAAAAACGCTCCGATCAACCATGATCGGATCGGGATCGGCATGCCGATCCGATGATCGGTTACAGCCTTAGGATCTAGTAAAAAAAAATTGACATGCGCAATAAATGATGAATGGTTGAAGTAAAAATGCAAAGTTATTGCAGACTTATTGCACTGATTGAATTATAAGTATGTTTTTTTCTTTTAATTGAATTGTGTAACTTTGCTTAAATACTCTTCCTTTTCTCTCTCAATTTAGCCAATTTAGTGATCTGTTGGACTGTTGAATTTCCCCCGACATTCAGAGTTGTGTTGCCCCTAACATTCACAAGTTATTACTTACAACAGATTGGCCGTTTATTGGGTGTTTTCAACAAATTTAATATTTTCCCCATTCTTAAGCAACACTTTTATTCAGTTTAAATTTCATTTGTCACAGGGGAACCTGGAGGTTTATTTTCCAGCAACACAAGCCAACAACAACAACAGAGGACTAGTGTTATTTTTGATGGTGGCAACAAGCAAATCTTTGGGCAGACTACCACCAACACTGACTTTCAAAACCAGAAGGTAAAGCATTGCCTTTCAAAATGTTGAATATTTTCATGTAATATTTTACAGTATTTGCAAATACAAGCCTTATATCTGGAGTCTGGCTCAATTGCATCGGATATAGTAATATATATGGTCATGTGTCATGTGTCATGAACTCACCTCCCAAATAGGGTGGCACCGTTACATTTTGGGATTTTTTGCAACCATTTTCTTAATTTCCTTCACAACTGCTAAACCTTTCTTAACAAATTTGGTATCATTTTAAAGAACTACCAGAAAGCTATCTGTATGCAAAGTTTCAAAGTGGAGATACAGCTATTTGAAGGTTGGAGCAAGAGGGTGGCACAGGAAGCGGCGCCCGTGTACAAAGCCTATGGGAAAATGCCTCTCAAAGTGCAATTTTCCCTAAAACGTCAATAACTTTGTGAAAACTAGATGTACAACTACAATGTTGGTATCAAATGAAAGCTTAAATATTGAACTATAATGTTTAATCATTGAAAAGTGTTTCTCCTTGTTTATTTTCAAACTAAATCAACACAAACATAGACAATTGGGCGTTACCTGTACAAACTCTTGGGGACTGAAACATTTTGTGCATTTTCTTGCAAAAACGTTAATATCTTCACAAAGAAAAGGTGCAAGACAACAAAGCTTACTTATGAAACTTTATTATTTCTCAATTCATTTTTGGCCTGCCCTTTCTTTATATTCCATTCCTATAGTGACTATTACATAGTGAAAATGATTAATTATTTTTTGTATTTTTTCCAATAAGTATGAATGAAAATATCTCCCACAAAATAATCATGAACCTCATACAATATTATATTGGTGTAAAGGTATAAGTGTGCTCTGCATGAAAACATTATCATTAGTTGTCTAGAGCTACCTCAGAAAAAATTATCATGGAAAATATTGACCTCTATAACGGGAAACAAAATTTCACATTTTGGTCAATATACAAAAATAAGTATACCCCTAGTATTATTTCTGAGTACATATTTGGATTCTTTGTGAAATTCCCTTTTAGAAAATGTATATTTTTGATAGGATAGGGGGAGTTCTTCAGAAAATATTTGCTCTCAACTGTAACATTGTCTCGCAGAATACCAAATCGGCATGTAACGCAAAAGGAGGCGACCTCATGATGCATGACCAAATATGCAGACAAACACACACACATATAAACACAGGCTCGATTTGCATGGTACATAAGTAACATGATACACAAATTAAGTGAAGCTCAAATTGCATGTTGCATCAGATAGATTACACACTAAAACATTTTCTCTGGCTCAGATTGCATGGTACATTAGTAATGATAACCACACAGCATTTGTTTTGATGATGGATCATTTGATATATGTGTGATCTAGAAATAAGATGTTCAGGTTTCTGTCTGTACCAATGAAATAGTCTTTACTTCACGCAATTATTCACTATTGCAATATCTTGAGAAAATGATGTTATCAGGCTCTTTCCATGGGCCTCTTGCACTTTAGACTATACAGGACAATTTACCCCATAATATGTTTGTTGATGTTGTAGGCTATTATGAGCTAATACAACTTGAGCCACCCTTGCTCAAATTGCATGATACTTAAGTTCTTACACACACACACAACACACAGCGAACTCATACACCATACAACTTGAGCCAGCCTTGCTCAAATTGCATGGTGTTTTAGTTCTAACACACACACACACAACACACAGCGAACTCATACATACATTCTAGTGACCTCAGATTGATTGACACGAGTTAACCTGTACAGATGTATAGTATAAAATGCTCTTTCAAGAATTTTAGAATTTTCAAATATGTAAATTTAAAGTCAAAATTTTGATAGTGAGTTTTCAATTAAATATCAAAGCACAGTATTCCGCTCTACATTCAGCAACATTTTCTGCTTCCAGCCCGTTCTTGATTTCAAGATGTTTGTGGGGCAAATTGTTATTTATAAGCAATTTTTTTGTTTTTTCTTCATTGACTTGCGTACATAATGCAAACAGTAGGTTGCACGTTTCACCAGATTTTTTCCACTTTTACTTGAAAATTGCCATCATTGAAACTTATGACAGGAACACAAAGTGTAGTAAAAAAGAGAAACAAATTTGAAGTGAAAAGCATTTTGAAGGGTTAGCCTACATCTAGTCGTAGAGCAAAGTACATATTGCGGGCTACATGAAACTGCGGAATGTCTCCATTGTATTAAGGATGTAAATTGCTCCAGTTTAGTTGTCGACCCAGTGATTCATGTTGTTGTATTTGTGTACACAATTTGAAAGAATTGCTTCAATGAAATCATTTACTTTTGGATGTTAACAAGCATATCTTATTTTACAGGTTCAGGGCATGACTTGGCACAGGGCAGCACAGACAGTGGATTCATCGGGGAGTGAGTGGTTGCCTGATTCAGAAGATGATGAAGATGATGAAGATGATACTGAGATAAGTGACGTATTGCCTGGTCTCTCCGATGTCTTTGCAGAAAGAGGGGAAGAAACAGGAACATGAGCAAACTGAGCGCGCCTCATCTAATAATCGAGCCACTTCTCCCATTTTCTGCCCAATGTAGTGGTGGCTGTTGTTAGTGTGTCCTGATTTGCTTACATAATGTTCTCCTAATTTTAGAATTAATGGGTCATTCTTACAAATGAGAGTGCATTTATCACTCATCATCCCATCAATTACCGTCTTCAATTTGGTGCTGATTCTTTCCTTGGTTGGAAATAGGGCAGCACCAGCCCGCTGATGCTGTTCACGTCTCCCTGCCTTTCTTTTGCATTTGTTTGTGTGGCGATACAAAGCCTCTTTATACATACCCTTGCATCCACTAAAGAACATGTAACTGTTAAGATCGCTCTTCCCTTTACTGAAATTAGGTCTTTTGTGAACTACTAATGGACCCCGTGCTTCACCTAGTATAACCTTTCGGTCATGCTCATATTCGCCGGCCTTACGAAGCTTCACAATTTAAGATTGTCTCTTAGGTGATCCTTTCAATGAGGACAGGATTTCACACACTTCAGGCTCACTTTCATGCTTTTCATATAAACCTCATGACTAGACCCCCTGTTCTTCACATGCCTAACAGTAATGGACAATTCTCACTTTATAGTGACACCTCACGAATTGCTACTGGTTGCTATTTAAGTTCTCTTAGTGCCAAAGAAGTGTTGCCAAAGATTGTGTTTGTTTTATTATCATGTTTATACTTGTGCATATTATATGCATATATACTTGTACACTTGTAATTGTATTTCTCCCATGCCCCCGTGAGGGGCCGTTATTGAGAATAAAATTCATTGTCATTCATTGTCATTGTCATTTAACTCAAATTATAAATTGAAAAGAGAGAATTATTGGATATTATTCCAAAGTGCTCCCCGTAGCATGTCAACGCTATAGCGTCACTGAGTTAGAATTATTTGGATTGTTAATCAACGTCACTGCCTTTAAACATCTTTTAAAGGGATGTGAGTTTGATGCCTTTGTCGACCACTGAGCTACTTTTGTCTGCCCCCACTGACAGGCTTATGACCCTGCACAGAGGTCGATTTAAAGCAGGGCAACTACAAATCTTGACTTCGTTTGACAAGACATGTGAGAAAGCAACCAGACAAGTACAATTATGGTGGAACATAGGACAGTATAGGGTAACAGACGACCTAGTTAGGAAGATATTTAGTGAACGATCTATACACGTGACAGGTTCACCACAAAGGTTCTTTAGACAATTGTATACAATGTAACTATCATTATTCCATGAGATAACGTCATCTCATTTATAATTGATGAGATATATCAGTTCCAGGTGAACTGTTCAGGTTGATAATTAGTGCCTTTATTATGTTTATAATGTTAAAGGTTCGAGACACGAAGAGTTACTGAATGTTGATATGTTGTTTTTTATTGGTTTGATAAGCCAATACAATATTTGTTTATGGACAACATTGTATCGTATTACATCAATTTGATGACTTAGACAGGTTGAATTATACTCTGCCTTAGGATATGTGTTAAGTTGAATGCACTTGTTCATTATGTTCATTGATTTAATGACTGCATACATGCAACATACGAAACAGGATAGGTTTGATAGTTAGTTAATTCTTAACATAGACTGCTGTCAACATTAACTCGGGAAAATGGAAATGATGGATTCCTGGGTGAAAGAAAAAGCAGTTTATATTTGGGGCAGCGCCTCTCAGAAAATAGTGCTTTTCCTGTCACCTCGGAATCCATAATTTCAACTAGAGGCTCTCGGTGCATGGTATATTTGTTTACTATTCTGATTTCTCAAGACCTTTCCATTCTTTTCATTTGTTGTATCATTGTCCACACTTTACTTTTCACTTGCACAACGCTTCTCTTTTTCAAAATGGGACAACTATCAATCGCATCTTTACATGCAGAAACTGCAGGAACTTTCCCTAGTGCCAGGCATACCTTTAAGGATTGATCAGCTTTTATAGCTGTCAACTCCTTTTTCGACCATGCTTCTCTCTTGAATGGCTTCTTCTTTCTTCCAGCATGAATTTCAGAAAGCACTTTTTTTCTGGTCATTGCTGCTGCACATCTCAACTGGCACTTTGCTTGATCCAGGCTTTTGTAAAGCTGGGTTTGGGTCGGGTTCTTCAGAGAGCATTGTGTTGTCATCTATAGTGATGTCATCTATAGGGATGTCATCTATAGGGATGTCATCTAAAGGGATATTATCTAATGACATGTCTTTGTACTCTTGAACTTTACCATTTTCAAACAAGTTGCATGAGCAGTTTGCTGACTTTGGCTAAGACTATGGCTTCATTTGGCAGTCTGTAGTACTGTCTGTGTACAGAGATATCATGACCCAGGTGGTGAGTGAGCTGTTCAAGCTCATGATTCTTCAAATTCAGTAGTTGGCACATTGTAGCTATTTGCTTACGCAAGGATGTGGCAGTGAGTGTTTGTGGATATTGTGCATTACATTCTTTTGCAAAACGGCGCAAGCAATCATGTGACCTTTGTGGTCCTTGACCATCAAAGTGATTTGTGGCAAATATGTACAAATTTTGAGGATTGACGCTTGCCACTTTTCTGTTGCTCTCATTGCACAGAATCGTTATAGATTCTGTCATATTATTAGTCAGAACGACAGACACACCTCTGTCTCTTTTGCCCCTAATGTAGATTAAGGACAGTCTATCAATAGACACTCTTTCTGACAAGGACAACGCATTTAGTACTTCTGGCTGTGCTTGTCTTCCATGCATTAGCCTTTTCCTGTAAGCACCAGCCTTAAAAAACTGTGTTTCTCCTGGTCTTCTCCTATTGTATAACACAACTTGTGTAAGCGCACATTGAGCAAGCTCTGCAAAGTTTTCTACTGTAATACCACTATTCTTCATGGTTGTTTTTAAGGTCTCTTCTAGCTTGTTTAGATACTTATGAAGCGCTGTGATATCTTGTGAGAGAGGCAGTTGGACAGGATGCTCCCATTTGTGAGCTGATACAGTTTTTGAAAGCTTTCTGCATTCTTGTTATGCAGTCCTATTTTGAGGTCTTCAGCATAGAGAATATCTGCCATCCTGTTTAGCGAGTGACCAAGCTTTCTAGTGAGTGATGGACGCACGTATGTTGATGTTCCTTCGTCATAGGAAGCACATAGGCGAGTCGCTTGTACAAGGGAGTCAAAATTGACTGTATCTATTAGGTCTTTTGCTGTCTGAAAACATGAGCAAACTGAGCGCGTCTCATCTAATAATCGAGCCACTTCTCTCATTTTCTGCCCAATGTAGTGGTGGCTGTTGTTAGTGTGTCCTGATTTGCTTACATAATGTTCTCCTAATTTTATTGAATGTACTTACAATGATCTATTTGTAATTTAAGAATTTACAATTTGATAATTTTCCGACAATGTTGAATTTTTACTGAATGTACTTACAATGATCTATTTGTAATTTTTGAATTTACAATTTCAGAATTTTCTGACAATGTTGAAATTTGAATTTCTGATCATTAAAAAAAAAGTTTTTACTTAGGGATAGTTTAGTTTTGGTAGAGAGGGTGCTATAAATAATATTTTTTTGTGAGATAATGAAAAACTGAGTGTAAAATTTGAATGAGCATAATATTTTAGTGACAGAATAAACTTTATTTGATCAAAATCGGTTTAGAAGTGGCTGAAATATCCTTAAAGGGACTTAGTAACATTGTCCAAATCCTCAAAATAAAATTTTAATTCTAGCGGTTCCCTCATACCTTGTTGTATTCGTATTAACAATAAAATCATGGGACATGTTTCGGTTTTTCAAATTTCCCTTTCGTTACAAAGATATGTACGATCGTAGTATTCAGATAAGAAAAACTCCGGGGGAGTTTTTCGCTTACAAAGTGATTGCAGTGAGTTAGTAAATATCACTTTGCATTTTCGCTCATAACTTGGCCATGCAATGTCCATTTGACTTGAAATGTTCACACAATACCCTGTGTACATATGAGATAACGGTATACATTGCATCAACCATTCATCACTTTTTGCACATTTCAACAAAGTTACTAGATCCCTTTAAACGTGACCATTTGTAATAAATGTGGGGCCCCCCAAATATTAGATAATTTTGAACCAACCGTTACAAATTTTTAAAAAATGCTTCCTCTATTCAAAAATGTTCAAACAAAGTTTTTTGATAGTTGTTGATTTTCTCTCTTTCTAATCACTATATTTACGAACCTTCACATGCAAAAAAAAAAAACAGAAAAACTTTGTGTTAATAATCGATCTATTACCTGTAGTAACGATATGGCTAAGGAATTTAATGATTTTTTTATAAATATTGGCCCTTCGTTGACACAAAATATGCATAATTCTCAGTTTTATAACTTTGAAAATAATGTGCAATATTTGAAAAGAAATCATCAATCTGCCTTTTTTAATCCTATAACCCCAAAAGAAATTATTGATATTGTGTGTAATTTAAAGAATCGATCAAGTACTGGTTTCGATGAAATTGATGTATCGATTGTAAAACGAGTAATTCATATAATTTGTTATCCGTTGTGTACTATTTTTAATTTATCAATGAGTATGGGTATATTCCCAGATGCATTGAAAATAGCAAAGGTTGTACCTGTCTTTAAAAAGGGATTAGCTGATTGTATTGATAATTATCGACCTATATCTATCTTGCCCGTATTCTCCAAAATTTTTGAAAAATGTATTTTTAATAGACTTTTAACGTTTTTAAACCAGTGCAATATTTTATCAGAAAACCAGTACGGATTCCGTCCGGGGTACTCTACATCCTCTGCCTTAGTTGATTTGATTTATAAAGTTACAAATGCACTTAATAATAAAAAGATTTTGATTGGTTTATTTCTTGATTTGAGTAAAGCTTTCGATACTTTAGATCATACGATTTTGTTTTATAAATTAGAAAACTATGGTATTCGTGGTACTCTTTTGGATTTATTTAAACATTATTTAACAAATCGTAAACAGTTTGTAATTGTAAATGATCAGGAGTCTGATTTCAATCCTGTAGGATGTGGAGTGCCCCAGGGATCCATTCTCGGTCCCCTTCTATTTCTTATTTATATGAATGATATTTGTTACGCGTCTCAAAAGTTGCAATATATTTTATATGCAGATGACACGAGTGTTTTTTTATCCGATGAAAATATTGATGATTTGATTCTTAATTTTAATGATGAATTATCCAAAATAAATTCTTGGTTAATTTCTAATAAATTAGTAGTAAATACTACAAAGACTCATTATATGATTTTTACTAATAAGGTGATTAATTATGATACTATTATGGTTTCTTTGAATAATAATAATATTGATCGTTGTTCATCTTTAATATTTTTAGGTGTAACTATTGATAGTAAATTAACCTGGAAGGAACACATTGATGCCATTTGTACTAAAATCTCAAAAGGTATTGGTATTTTGAATAGATTTAAACATTTTCCTAAGAATATTTTAATTATGATTTATAATGCCATAGTATCTCCATATTTTAATTATTGCAATCTTGCCTGGGGATCTGCATCCAATTATGCAATGACTAGATTAATTCGGTTACAAAAAAGAGCCATTAGAATTATTTCACATGTCGATTATTTTGCTCATACTAAACTTTTATTTTTAGAATTGAAATTATTAAACATTTTAGATATTTGTAAATATAATTTAGCAATATTTATGTATTTATGTTACAATAATTTTATACCCAAAGGTCTGTCATGTAAATTTTCTCTTAATAATGAAGTTCATGCACATAATACTCGAAGCTCTTCCAATTTTCATTTACCTCTAAGTAGATTAAATGTAGCAAAAAATTCCATATATTTCAATGGCCCCAAACTTTGGAATGATTTACCCTGTGAAATTAAACTTAGTCCCTCAATTAATGTTTTTAAAAGGAAATATAAAATGTTTTTAATTGAAGAGTATTAATTTGATTCAAAATGTAGATATTTGCATTCGGTCGTGTATTGTTTTGTGTTTCTTTTTTTCGGTCTTGGTGTTTTTTTAGGGTATTACATTCTTCCCCACATATTATTTGAAATATACATACCGGTGGTAGCGTTCATAAAGCAATAGCTTTCCTAGCTGCCTCCACATTTCTCATAATTAGTTTTGTTTGTATTCTAGTTATCTTGTAATTTCTGTATTAATGTCAATTGTAATCTTCGTTTTGTATTTTATATGTTTTTATGATTAATGAAATAAAGAAAAATTCAATATTTAATTTAAAATGGTTTAAACCAATAAGTTTTTAGAGAGCGCATGGTAGAGTTATAACTATTAGTTTGTAATGTAATGGTTCAGGTTTTGGTTACTTAAATTCAGTTTGACCAAAACTGTACTCTCTTTACCAGAACTCAACTATCCCTTTAATAAGGTTGGGCTGACAAGTTCATTGGCTGACCCTGACACACTTGTTACATTTTACCTTTTTTAAGAAATCAGCATTTTTGAATTGTCTGAGAACATTAAAAATATGAAACATTGATCTGGTATCTAAAATTTTTAATTTAATTGCTTTATTCCAAGGTTCATGAGTCGTGTCTCTATTGCTAATTACAATGTCCAGAGTCATGTGGCTCAAGTTGTCTGGCATTTGAGCTATTTGTGTGTGATGTGTTAGAACTAAAGCACCATGCAATTTGAGCAAGGCTGGCTCAAGTTGGATGGTGTATAATTTCTTTGTGTGTGTTGTGTGTGTGTTAGAACTAAAGCACCATGCAATTTGAGCAAGGCTGGCTCAAGTTGGATGGTGTATAATTTCTTTATGTGTGTTGTGTGTGTGTTATAACTAAAGCACCATGCAATTTGAGCAAGGCTGGCTCAAGTTGTATGGTCTATGAGTTCGCTGTGTGTTGTGTGTGTGTTAGAACTAAAACACCATGCAATTTGAGCCAGCCTCCATGCAATTTGAGCGAGGCTGGCTCAAGTTGTATGGTGTATGAGTTCGCTGTGTGTTGTGTGTGTGTTAGAACTAAAACACCATGCAATTTGAGCCAGCCTTCATGCAATTTGAGCGAGGCTGGCTCAAGTTGTATGGTGTATGCAGGGGCGTAGACAGCGGTGAGGGGGATGCATCCCCCTCACCTCACAAGGTGGGGAGGGGGGGGGGTGGGGGATGACATGTACAATCATCCCCCCCCCCCAGGTTTTAGGGAAGGATATTTTTGTTCTAAATGTATTTGTAAACGAGTGGGAAAGAAAACATTAGTTGTATGAGCTAAGGGGGGGGGGGGGGGGGGTGGGAAGGGGTTTCCCCCACTCCCACGGTAGGGAGCTCAGTTGCAAATTTGGACTCGAAATAATGCAAGAAAATTTGATATACTTAATTACAGAAATCATCACCATCTCCCCTACACACACACACACTCCAGAAATACACTTACATCGTCAGTCTGCCGCCGTGTATGTCTATAGATACTTGGGGGAGGGGGTGTGCCCCTCCCACGTGGAGACATTTTGGAAATTGGTGTTTAAAACATCACTGTGTAGGTATGGTCATAATCGTTGCAGTTATATATTATTAGTATTATTATTATGCATTTTGTAAGATTTTTAGAAGATTTAACTTCTAAAAAAAGTGGGGATTGTTTGTCTTGTACAGGCCACCCCAAATCAAAAGTGCGGGATATATCCCCCTCCCGGGTTGGGGGGGGGGGGGGGGGGGGTAATCAGATAATTGTCGGACGGCGTGTGCGGCTGAGACCTCCGAACAGGCGAGCCGGAAGTAGTTTTGGATTGGGGGGGGGGGGCAAAACCGCAAGGGGGCTCACAATTTTTGTGTGTAGGGGCTCATATGCCCAACCACACTCTGGATTGCCAACTTTGAGCTAGATGTGAGAGTGAGAAATTGCGTGGGAGCGAAGCATTTTTGGACTTGAAATTGTGCATACCTAGATAAGGAAATTTGGCTGTATTTGGGAAAGCGTGCATAGGCGCCGGAAGTGGGGGGGGGGGGGGGGGGGCAGGGGGGCGGCCGCCCCCCCAATCCAAAAAGTGGGGGGGGGCAAAACGCGTTTTTGCCCCCCCAAAAAGCCCCCCCCCCCTCAAAAAAAAGAAATACTTGTTAATTCTAACGTTTAAAAACTAAGTTATACAATCAACCATTTAACGTTTTCGCTGCGCGCTTCGCGCGTAAACAAATTATCTCAGTTTGTTGTGTAACTTGCGTATGGTACGTCTGGGGTGGATTTTTATGTACCGGTCCACGTAGTTCCTGTTTAGGCTGTTTATGGCTGTTTGTGTGACGTGCACCAAATTGCACCATTTCAAGTATATCAATGCAAAATCTTCCCCGTGGGAGGGGATACCCCCTCCCAAACCCTCCCCCTCTGGCTCTGCCCCAGCCCTCAGTCGTTTCGCTCCATCGGGACTAATTTTTGGCTGTAAGCTATGTTGTTGGATCATACGTAATGTGGCATATGGTTTATGTTTTTATGCACCAAATCGCACCATTTCAAGTATGAAATGCAAAATCTTCCCGTGGGAGGGGGATACCCCTTCCCAAACCCTCCCCTCTGGCTCTGCCCCAGCTCTCGGTCGCTTCGCTCCCTCGGGACTCATTTTTGGCTGTAAGCTATGTGGTTGGATCATACATAATGTGGCATATGGTTTATGTTGTTATGCACCAGAATGCACCATTTCAAGTATATAGATGAAAAATCTTCCCCGTGGGAGGGGATACCCCCTCCCAAACCTTCCCCTCTGGCTCTGCCCCAGCCTCGATCGCTTCGCTCCCTCGGGACTCATTTTTGGTTGTAAGCTATGTTGTTTGATCATGTTTTTATGCACCAAATTGCACCATTTGAAGTATATAAATGCAAAATCTTCCCCGTGTATGATCTAACAACATGGCCTACATCCAATAATGAATCCCGAGGGAGCAAAGCGACCGAGGGCTTGGGCAGAGCCAGAGGGGGAGGGGGTATCCCCCTCCCACGGGAAGATTTGCATTTATGTACTTGAAATGGCGCAATTTGGTGCACTTCATGCCATACCTGTGAAGGAAATTTAGAAACTCTCATCAGAATGTTTACAACAAACTGAGATAATCTGTTCGAAAATGGGTGTATAAACTAGTCTTTGAACGTTTGCTAATACATTTGATTTTGTCTTTCTCATTCTTTTTTTTTTATTTTTGGGAGGGGGGAATTTTTTTTTTTGGAGGGGGGGGGGCACATTCTGTTTTGCCCCCCCCCCCCCACACTTTTGGGATTGGGGGGGGGGGGGGGCGGCTGCCCCCCACTTCCGGCGCCTATGCCTCCGAACCCATACCCACATTAAAGGGTCCTTTTGCTGTAATAGGTACCCATGTCTAAGGATTTTTTTTGTGAACAATTTACCTACTGTATGTCTAAGGATTTCAAATCTGTAATATAAAACAATGGCCAATCATTTTGCAGTTTTTGATGAAATTCTTCATTAGTAAACTGTACCATACTACAGGGGCGGCGCCAGGGTATTTCTTAGGGAGGGCGAAAGTTTATACTTTGAGGGAGCGAAGCCACCTAGCGGGGGGGGGGGGGGGGAGGGTGTCCCCCCTCCCACACCAGGGAACTTTGGCAATATAAACACCCGAGGTTGTGAAATATTATGTATGCTAGCGAGCGGAGCGAGCTTGAACATTTTAGCAATTTCACATCGGCAAATTCCAACATCCCGGAGAAAATGAGGGAGAAAAGAGGGAAAAGGAATAAATAAAAAAGGCACAAATGTCTAAGGACCTTTCTTGAAAAATTCACCCTTCCCAGTGGCACATCCCCGTATACCCACTAAATACTTGAGGACCCCCCCCCCCCCCCCCCCCCCCCCCCACCCCCGGGTATCCCCTATACTTCGAGATCATACGCCCGTGGACACACTAAAGCACACGCTGTTGATCCCATGTGTATCTCATATAGTGGAACTGTTGTTTCTCGGTAAACCCCCACTTGGTCTAAACCCGCTTCGTCTAATATCCACTTCGTCTAATCCTATATAGTCTAAACCCATTTCGTCTACAACCACTTAGTCCATTAGCCGGTTCGTCTAATAACCATTTGGGCTATACCCTTATTGTCTAATATCCACTTGGTCCAAACCCACTTAGTCTAATGCCATCGAAGGATATACGTTTTGCGGAGGACAATAAGGCATACCCGAGTCGCTACCGCCCCATGGTCGTCCTCCAGATCGAAGAAAAGGGAAAGTCAGCAATGTCAATTGCCCGTTTTAAAACGCCGAGCATTGACTAACGATTTATCGCCGTAAAAGTATTTGTAAGAATATCAATTGGAGTAGATAAAACGAATAATATATTGAGAAACCGTTTTAGATATAACAGGTTGCGAAACTACCCAGGATTTAATAAATATCAATATTTATATTACGTGGATGGTATGGTAATGATCGCTATTGACGATTGGCATCGTGTTTGTAAGTGCATCGACGACAAAATGCGACGACTTCAATTTAGCTGCGGTTATACAACGCGCAATGGCTATACAGCCGTGTATACAGGTCGCGCAGTCATCGAATTATCCCACCGAACCGTAGTTTATTTGCATAGCTCACTGACCTGCTGACCATCGTCTCTGGTCACTATCTCATTCGCCCTACCGTACACGATACTATAATTGCGCCAGCTTGTGGTAAGATGTATTAAGTCAGATGTAAGTCAGCCACGAAGCTACCATGCAGTACCAGAGGAGACGCCGAGGGGGTGGGGGGGGGGGGGGGGGTTGTGGTGGGGGTAGAATGGACGGGGGAGGTATCTGCTCAAATATTATGCAATGCATGTATAGTCGGCTAATATTCCCTTCAAAGGAATATATCATCGGGTTTCACAAGAATATGAATGTATGTGTCATGCAGGCAATTGGAGACACGGGGGGGGGGGGGGGGGGTAGAGGCGAAGCTAGCATGAATACGAACACGGGGGTGGGGGTAGAAAGGATGGGGGAAGTATCTGCTCATGTAGTATACTATGCAAATGCAACTTAGTTTATGATATGAAACGTGTAGGGGACACGACGGGTTATGTGTCATACAGGCAATTGGAGCGCGGGGGGGGGGGGGGGGGGGCGAAGCTACTTTATTAGCAAGAACACGAACATATATTATTGTATCTATTTTAATACAAGCGGAACAAATTATGGATCATATGAAATATGGGGGATAACTGAATAACTTTGCGTGGATACTAAACCATCATGATATTGTTATAGTATACATTGCCGGATGTATCGTTGGACGGGGCCCCGACGGGTTGTGGGGTCATCGCCCGAATCTATTTTGTCTTACTATTTAAATGATGACTGTGGGATATTTAGTAAAGTTTTTAAGTGTCGTTATGTCATCATCGTCTTTCTCTTACAAAAACCCGCGGATTTCCGCGGGTACAGCTAGTGTGTTATTATTATGTTTATGTATTTTTTTTTTTTTAGCCAAAAAAAGTGGGGGCTCCACCCCCAGCCCCCACCCGATTCCGGGCCCTGTTCAAGAAGTGTCTTAACCCATGTTATATCCTATGCACCCGTCCGAAACTAGACAAGTCAAAATTACCACTAAATAACCAGTGTAATACAAGTATATGTTGTGAAAGCATAAGGTTACCCTATAGTTTATAAATGTGTGTGAAATATCTTAATATTAACCTGTGAATCATGTTTCCGGTCATGTTTGCTCCTCTCTGTAGTCAAATGAACCATGCTAGCAGACATCGTTTGTTGTGTGTGCCAAAATAATGTTGCTTATGAAACTTGTTTGAAAGCTTTAGGTGGTATCTCACCGGGCTGGAGACTAGTTGGCGACTAGTTGGCGACTCAGTCTCTGCTAGTCGCGGAGACGTCTCCGCGACGTCACCGCGACGTCTCCTGGAGACTAGCCGGGTCGCCGGGGAGTCACGGGGAATGTGGGCGTAGATATACTTACGTAATACCTATTCATCAGGGGGAATGAATGAATAGATATTCCCCCTAGTTGAATAGGTATCAATGACAAATCTACGCCCATTGTGCCGGGGAAATCAAACGTGTCTGACTTTTTCCAGTCTCCGCGACGTCTCATGGAGACTAGCCGGGTCTCCGGGGAGTCGCGGAAAAATCAAACATGATCGATTTTTTTGGGAGACTTTTTTCAGTCTCCAGCAGGTCTCCGCGACGTCTCTGCGACGTCTCCGAAATCTACTGGAGACCAAGGCGACTGAGAGAAGACGTCGCGGCGACGTCTCCGCGACTTTGTTTGACGGTGCTTGACCCACTTTAGAGACCACGTGACTGAAGTTTTTATCATCTAGTTGTAGATCTAGATGTATACAGACAGGCAGAAGTCGCGGCGACGTCGCGGCAACCTTTTGGAGACTCGAGTCGCCAACAGGTCGCCAACAAGTCTCCGGCCCGGTGAGATACCACCTTTAAACGGGTGCGGTTCGTTATTCCGAAGGTTCGTTATTCCGAAGGTTCGTTATTCCGAAGGTTCGTTATTCCGAACACGCAAATTTCCTATACCTGAGTGTTCGTTAATCCGAAAATGAAATAGGGTTCGTTAATCCGAACATTTGTTGCATTATTCCGAAGGTTCGTTATTCCGAAGGTTCGTTATTCCGAAGGTTCATTATTCCGAAGGTTCGTTATTCCGAAGGTTCGTTATTCCGAAGGTTCGCTATTCCTAAAATGAAATCGGGTTCGTTATTCCGAAGGTTCGTTATTCCGAAGGTCCGTTATTCCGAGGGTTCGTTATTCCGAAGGTTCGCTATTCCTAAAATGAAATCGGGTTCGTTAATCCGAAAATGAATTTGGGTTTGTTATAATGCTATAATTTCATATAAAGAGAGAAAGTAAACTTAAATGTTTGATTGGTCTGGCCAAGGGAGGGAAAGGGGGAGGGGTATGCTTAATGCAGGCTGTAAATTAAATAAACAAAACACAAACTATAGTATTATAACAAGCCCGATTTAATTTTCGGAATAACGAACCCGATTTTATTTTCGGATCAACGAACCTTCGGAATAACGAACCTTCGGAATAACGAACCTTCGGAATAACGAACCCGATTTTATTTTCGGATCAACGAACCTTCGGAATAACGAACCTTCGGAATAACGAACCTTCGGAATAACGAACCTTCGGAATAACGAACCTTCGGAATAACGAACCTTCGGAATAACGAACCTTCGGAATAACTGAACCTTCGGAATAACGAACCTTCGGAATAACGGACTGTAACCCTTTAAACAGTGGCAAGCTTAATATTGACACGAACCTTCGGAATAACGAACCTTCGGAATAACGAACCTTCGGAATAACGAACCCGATTTTATTTTCGGATCAACGAACCTTCGGAATAACGAACCTTCGGAATAACGAACCTTCGGAATAACGAACCTTCGGAATAACGAACCTTCGGAATAACGAACCTTCGGAATAACGAACCTTCGGAATAACTGAACCTTCGGAATAACGAACCTTCGGAATAACGGACTGTAACCCTTTAAACAGTGGCAAGCTTAATATTGACATTGGAAGATTGGAGGATTTTCTTTTCTTTTTGTAGATATTTGTTAGACTATTGATGCCTTGAAATGCCGCGTGTGCCACTTGCGGGGAGGGGAGGGGGGGGGGGGAGGTATACCGCTTTGTTTTGACATACGAGATAATTGATTGCTTAAAGTTGTACGAGCTTGCAATTCCACATTAATATTTATTAGGTTATTTTGCCCAAAAATACGAAAAGAAAACATTTGTTTGGACCCTGATGGCAAAATGACAATTCAATTAAACAATGAAATGAAAACTTCTAAAAGGATTATAAAAGTTACTATTTATGAAACAAATATCAATAAAAACATAGAGAATTTAAATATTTTCTGTATGCAGAATATACACATTTTGTATTTTTTTTACAATTAAAAGTGGATGTATAAATTAGGTTTTTAACCTTAGAATTAACAAGTCTTAGCTCATACAACGATTGTTTTCTTTCCCACTCGTATACAGATACACACACACACAAAAAAAAAGCTTCCATAAAAGCTGGGGGAGGGGGGGGGGGGGTGGGGGGCGTGAGGATAATTGTACATGTCATCTCCCCACCTTGTGAGGATCCCCCTCACCCCCCCCCCCCCCCCCCCCCGTTGTCTACGCCCCTGTTTGACGATATACGATGTTATGGACCTGTTCTTTTTTTGAAGGTACCTGATTATAACGCCCACTATCTTGCTTTCTTTTAGGTGGTCAATGTATACACTGTTTGATGAAATTCGTCTATAAAGTCCACTTGTTTATAGCGGCCACATATCTATTTTCCCTTGGGTGGTGAGCGTACGAACGATATTTTGGGACTTGTCTATGAAGGTCACCTGATTGAAGCGGCCAATTAGTTTTCTCTTATATACAGGTTTCGTCTAGTGAAACCGCTGTGGCTAAATATCCATAGAGTTAAAATTACAGCCCTATGTAATCTTTCATACGGTATGCAGGCGGTGGCCATCACAGAGGTCAGTGTGGGCGATCGTTAGACCAAATGAGAATTAGACTAAAGGGTCATTAGCTGAAATAGTGTGTAGACGAAATGGCATTAGACGAACTGCTTTTAGACCAGGTGGAAAATAGACCTATTGGTATTAGACGAAATGGTAATAGACCAAATGGATATAGACCAAACGGTAATTAGACGAATTGCATATAGACCAAGTGAAGAGAAGCCTAACTGGGAATTAGACGAACTGATATTAGACGAAGTGATAATAGACGAAACGAGGAAGAAAAAAAAGTAGACGAATTGACAATTAGCCCATTTGGTGATTAGACAAAACGGCAATTGCCTAAATGGGCATTAGACCTAGTGATTATTAGACCAAATGGGTTTAGCCGAAGTGGAGTTAGACGAACTGATGATTAGACCAAGTGGTATTAGACCAAGTGAATATAGACCGTTGTTTCTGGCGTATTTTCGTATAGTTAGGTGGATCTGTAAATGATGCGCTTGATGTAGAAGGATTGTGTTCAAGATGGGAGCAAAAGGTTCTCAAAATTATCTTACCGATGCTTTGATGGATCTCTATTTGGGGTGCCCTTTTACTTCAAAATGTTCTGACAAGCCATGCAGAAGAAAAAAAAATCATCAGAATTGATTTGTTTATTTGCTGATCCTCCCCCCCCCCCCCCCGCATCCCCCGCCCCTCCCCCGGCCCACTCCCTGGATCCGCCCTGACCCCCTTACCAGTGAAGGGTGTCCAAATGATCGTGTCCTATATAAAGGCCGGGTGCGGTTCGTTATTCCGAAGGTTCGCTATTCCTAAAATGAAATCTGGTTCGTTATTCCGAAGGTTCGTTATTCCGAAGGTCCGTTATTCCGAGGGTTCGTTATTCCGAAGGTTCGCTATTCCTAAAATGAAATCGGGTTCGTTAATCCAAAAATGAATTTGGGTTTGTTATAATGCTATAATTTCATATAAAGAGATAAAATAAACTTAATTGTTTGATTGGTCTGGCCAAGGGAGGGAAAGGGGGAGGGGTATGCTTAATGCAGGCTGTAAATTAAATAAACAAAACACAAACTATAGTATTATAACAAGCCCGATTTAATTTTCGGAATAACGAACCCGATTTTATTTTCGGATCAACGAACCTTCGGAATAACGAACCTTCGGAATAACGAACCCGATTTTATTTTCGGATCAACGAACCTTCGGAATAACGAACCTTCGGAATAACGAACCTTCGGAATAACGAACCTTCGGAATAACGAACCTTCGGAATAACTGAACCTTCGGAATAACGAACCTTCGGAATAACGGACTGTAACCTAAAGGCCTACGTTGGAATTGAAAGCAATTTTTTTAAATAGAATGAAGAGGTGGCGAAAATGGGCAGAAAAATCTATACAGGCCTAACCTATACATAGGAGGTTTTAACGGTCAGGTGGTGAGCTTAATTTATCACTTTCTTGAGGATATTATTTTTAAAATTTGCGATTGGATGACCAAGTTTTGTGGCATACGCTGTTCTTCGGCTTCCATGATTTTTGTCTGAATTTATTCATTACTGCACATTTATATTAATTTAAAAGTCGTATAGTTGTTGCGATTGGTTACAGACTTCGGTTTATACGTTACATAATTATGGAAAAAGGGTAATGTCACTTCGATGTTCGTGTTCTTTCATTAGCTGGTGATGATCAGCCTACATGGCATGACATTTATCATCCTCAAACAGTCTCTCTTCTTTTCTTCTCCCTCTCTTTTTTTTGTTTTTGTTTTGGTATAGGCTGAAAAGTGGTACGTATGAATCCGTACCATCCGTAGCGGCTCCGCCGGGCCTGCCTCCCACACCCTTCCCCTGCTTAGTAATTTCGCTCCCTGTGTTGGGGTGCATATTTATTAGTGTGTCAATTATTTGTTTTCTTTGTGAAAATATATTCAAAATTTATGGTCGATCAAATCATAACACGCTTTCCCAGATACAGTCAATTTGAAGCCCGAATTTCCTATCTAGGTAACCACCAGATTGCACAATTTAATTTTTTTAAATGCAAAAGCTCTCTACCGTGAGAGGGGGATACCCCCCTCCGACAAGTACCCTCCCCTCGCTCAGTCACTTCGCTCCCTCAGGCTTGGTCGCTTCGCTCCTTGCAATGTCTCACTCTCACATATGGCTCAAAGTTGGCAGCACTGCGAGTGTGGTTGGGCATCGAGCCCCTACACACACAAAATCGTGAGCCCCCATAGGTTTTGCCCCCCCCCCCCCCCCCCCCCACTGAGCCACTTTCGGCAGGTGGTCTCGGCCGCGAAAAAATTGGTCTTGGTCCGGTGAACGGCAAATCACCTCCCCCCCCCCCCCCCCCCCCCCCCGGTGTTAGAACCTGTCAACGCCACTGGGTGTATGAGTTTGCTGTGTTGTGTGTGTGTGTGTTAGAACTAAAACACCATGCAATTTGAGAAAGGCTGGCTCAAATTGTATGCTGTATGAGTTCGCTGTGTGTTATGTGTGTGTGTTAGAACTTAAGCACCATGCTATTTGAGCGAGGCTGGCTCAAATTGTATGGTGTATGAGTTCACTGTGTGTTGTGTGTGTGTTTTAGAACTAAAGCACTATGCAATTTGAGCGAGGCTGGCTCAAATTGTATGGTGTATGAGTTCACTGTGTGTTGTGTGTGTGTGTGTTAGAACTAAAGCACTATGCAATTTGAGCGAGGCTGGCTCAAATTGTATGGTGTATGAGTTCGCTGTGTGTGTGTTAGAACTTAAGCACCATGCAATTTGAGCGAGGCTGGCTCAAATTGTATGGTGTATGAGATCGCTGTGTGTTGTGTGTGTGTTAGAACTTAAGCACCATGCAATTTGAGCGAGGCAGGCTCAAAATGTATGGTGTATGAGTTCGCTGTGTGATGTGTGTGTGTTAGAACTTAAGCACCATGCAATTTGAGCGAGGCTGGCTCAAATTGTATGGTGTATGAGATCGCTGTGTGTTGTGTGTGTGTTAGAACTTAAGCACCATGCAATTTGAGCGAGGCAGGCTCAAAATGTATGGTGTATGAGTTCGCTGTGTGATGTGTGTGTGTTAGAACTTAAGCACCATGCAATTTGAGCGAGGCTGGCTCAAATTGTATGGTGTATGAGATCGCTGTGTGTTGTGTGTGTGTTAGAACTTAAGCACCATGCAATTTGAGCGAGGCAGGCTCAAATTGTATGGTGTATGAGATCGCTGTGTGTTGTGTGTGTGTTAGAACTTAAGCACCATGCAATTTGAGCGAGGCTGGCTCAAAGTGTATGGTGTATGAGTTCGCTGTGTGATGTGTGTGTGTTAGAACTTAAGCACCATGCAATTTGAGCGAGGCTGGCTCAAATTGTATGGTGTATGAGATCGCTGTGTGTTGTGTGTGTGTTAGAACTTAAGCACCATGCAATTTGAGCGAGGCAGGCTCAAAATGTATGGTGTATGAGATCGCTGTGTGTTGTGTGTGTGTTAGAACTTAAGCACCATGCAATTTGAGCGAGGCTGGCTCAAAGTGTATGGTGTATGAGTTCGCTGTGTGATGTGTGTGTGTTAGAACTTAAGCACCATGCAATTTGAGCGAGGCAGGCTCAAATTGTATGGTGTATGAGATCGCTGTGTGTTGTGTGTGTGTTAGAACTTAAGCACCATGCAATTTGAGCGAGGCTGGCTCAAATTGTATGGTGTATGAGATCGCTGTGTGTTGTGTGTGCGTTATAACTTAAACACCATGCAATTTGAGCAAGTGCACTCACACACACACACACACACACACACACACAATAAGAACACCTGTCACACAAACCATACATTTCGAGTAGCTCCTCAAATAACTGGACTGGACTTACGGGCTCATATTGCATGGTATACAAGTATGTGTGTGTGTGTGTATGTGTGTATGTGAATGTCCGATTTGTTGGGGGTGTATCCTCCCTAGCCCCCTGCTAAGTACCCCTATGGTAAAGAATCTAGCAAATTTGAATTATCAAACGTCATTGCGAAATGATTCCACGTTATGCGTGTAGGTGGATTGGGTCCAATGTATCTTAAAGAACCAGGTTTACTGGATTTCTTTGTGCAAAGAATATACTACATAACAAATCTGCAATGCCTGTATCGCTTTAAGCAAGGCGTACAATCAGGGTGGTGTATACTACCGTTACTGTGCTAGCCTTTAACAAGGCTTCGTGTCTCAAGCAAGCAATGGCTGCGCTGCATGCAGGATCAGGAACGACTGAACGCCTGATGGAGGATATCTGGCGAGTGGTGAATTCACGTGCGATGTCTCGCCAAATGATTGTGCAGGGTAGTCGCGCTGTCCAGTCGTTCCTGCATAATAAACAAATATACCATGCACTGAGAGCCTCTAGTTGAAATTATGGATTCCGAGGTGACAGGAAAAGCACTATGTTCTGAGGGTCGTAGACCCGAAGAACATAGTGCTTTTTCTGTCACCGAGGAATCCATAATTTCACTAGTGGCTCGAAATAGTGCATGATATATTTGTTTTATATCCTTCGCATAATCATAATCATCGCAAAAACAAATGATTTCAATTCAATTAAAGAAAAATATAAAGAAAAACTAAACATTGATCATGGAACCATCACTGCACTGACAATGTTCTGTTTGTGACACTGACCCCCTTTGCGCAATAGTCCTAGCGCAGAGCGCGTATTGCGCTAGATCTTTCCATTCATGGTTACGCGCCTTAACAACTAATGCGCACCCAAATGCAAAACGCGCGCATCAAAGTGAATAATTAACCTGCTTTACATACTACACACGTGTGATTGTATGGAGAAAATACATTACACATACAGCTAGTGCAGTGCACACCCCGGCCGATTGTTAAATGACGAATTAGTGTCACGACCACAGAAGGACAACGATGCACAATGTGCACCATTGTCGTATTTTTAAAATTCGAATACCGCTACGTTATACATGAAATGCATCTCTAGAATATTCTTTTGAACTTATTGATATTCACGGGTGAAAATATGCTGTATTTCTTTTTTTTAAACTCTTTGAGAAATCTCGTCGAGCATCTTTCGCAAGCTAAAACAAGACCTCTGCTCACAGGGAAGTTTTATAACACGCATCTCTATGGGCTCAATATGATCACCCGGCGTCTATGACGTCAATGATGGAATAGCATTTACTATTCCATGAATGACGTCACGCATAGCACATTTTTCTCCATGGGCATTACTATGGTTGGTCACATGACGCTATGTAGACCAATCAATGAACAGGATTTCATTCATGTAGGATATAATGCATACTATACCGTGCATTTAACTCAGCTCAGACGAGACATGCCTTGTCAAGAGGCTATTACTATGCGAGTTAAACACTAATTTCAGTAACACGCGACATGCAGGAATATCAAGGTGGCGACTAATTTAAAGGTTCCTATTTCGAGTGCAATTATTGCTTCTACGCTGTACAGTGTACACGGCAACTTTTAAACCTGATATTTCTTAAATAGGCACAATATTACTTATGCACTACCCAATCTGTTACGGACAGTCACGGTTTAACTTACTAGTCGTCTTATGTTTAAAATTATGTTACAGGCAAGTAATGGATTATTTCAATGTATTATCTTGGAAAACAACGAACTGTCCCGTTGTTTCTAAAAGAGGCCCTGACTATTGGAAAATTCGTCGCCTTTGCTACATGAAAATAAAAGAGGAGACAAACACTACAATATAACTTTAATATGGATGTTTCAAAATGTGGGTAACTGTACAATCTAAGGTAAAATAGAAATGTGTGCAATTGTCAAAATATCAAAGGCGAAAATAACGCGTTATCCTGGTTGATTTGTTTCTATTGTGTTCGTTCAAAGGCGGCCAAACTTCCCCAACGTTTGCGTTTCATTCCTGAAAAAGGTACGTGAGCGTAATTCCTTTTTGTCAGTGGGGAGGATGATGGGATCGTAAATACCTGTGTTTCTGTTTTTCTTTATTGTTATAATTTGAAATATGTTTAGTGTCATGTAAACTGTGCGATTGCTGGAGAGTGTCTGTTTGTGTGTGGGTGAGGTGAGAAGGTGTGTGTGTGTATGTGGTGGTGGTGGTGATTGGGGTGGAGCAACTCCTCTAGGCCCCTGATTATTACCCCAATGGTTCCAGACAAATTATAATCCAGAAAACGTCATTGCGAAATGATTTCTTGCCAATGCGTAGGTGGATGGGGTCCAATGCATTTGACAGAATCATTTGTCCTGCATCTCTATAGAGGGTGCGTTAAGAAAACATTACATTAAACACCATCAATACCGTACCGAATCTTATAGAATGGGGATGACAAAATCTTTTTCTTTTTTTTTTCTTTTTTTTTCTTTGGTTACCCGTTCTGCTTAACGTTTTTGCCAATGACGGTCGGTTAACTGTCGAGTAACCGTTTCACTAAACTTATAGTTCATAGAGCCGCGTAGGAAATTACTGATTTCTTCTCCAAATTACTGATTTTGAGCCTTGAGAGTACTGATTTCATGTTCTAGAGGTTGGCAGCTCTGGTTCCAGTGGGAGAATGTCTACCATGCCCATTATTGGGGGGAAGTGGGGGGGGGGGGGGGGGGATATTATGGGTCCCCTTAAACGGGCCTGTCCTTTTATTGAGAACAAAACCAGCAGTGGCCTAGCAGCTAGCGATTTTACAATGGGGGGGGGGGGGGGGCTTTCATAGTTTACTATTAGGTTACCAAAGTCCCACAGTCCCACATGAAAGAGAACGTTCAGCTAGTGGTGTAGCGTGGTCGAACATGTCCATTATTAGATGAGGGGGGGGGGGGGGCTAATCATGGATCCCCCTAAACTGGCTATGGTTTATGAACGCCGGTGCAAAGGCCACTAATTCCGGTTTACAGGAGGGGCGCACATACATTTGTGTTGGGGGAAGAGGGGCTTATATTTTCGTGTCAAACCTCACTTGAAAGGTGGGGGTCCCACATTAAGAGAACGTCTACCATGTCCATGATTGGGAAGAGGGGAGGTATCATATGGGTACCCCTAAACGGGCTAGCCGAAAAAGTCCTATAGCGATTTTCAGTGGGTGCACTGGGTGGGGGGGGGGGGGGGGGGGCTTTCATTTTTGTGAAGGACAACTAAGAAATTCCGGGCCAATGATTTCGCCTTATATATGTGGGGGGGGGGGGGGGGGGACCGTTCATTTGTGCGAATGGGGTTTCCTTGTCCGATACCACTGGTTTAGTCATGAGAGTACCTAGGCGTATGGTTTATGACCGCCGGTGGTACAACTCCGGTTTGCGGGAGGGGCGCACATACATTTGTGTTGAGGGTTGTGGGGGTACGTGGGTGCCCTACGTATAATTATATAGCTACGCTTTTGCTGACAAAGTATAAAGTAACTTGAATTGTTGCCACTTCCAGACGTTTTGAGGGGTGGCTTATATTTTGTTGTATCCGTCAGACTCCCTCCAAATCGTATTTGAAATAATAATTTGTTTTGCGTGGTAGTGTAAACATAAAACATTTTGGGGAGAATGTGTTTCTCTATAATTACTGAATGAAATACTGATTATTTGGTCTTGCTAAAGTACAAAACATATATCTAACTCTCGTCTTATGATATTTAAATAATGTTTTAAAAGAATTTCGACTGTACATGTACTACAAAACAAAATGAATACACGTAATGATTGAAAGGGATTGTTATAGTTGAGTTTTGGTATAGAGGGCACTACACACGATTATTTGTTGTGAGATAATGAACAAATGAGTGACAAACTTGAAAGAGCATACCTTTTTCATGACAGAATAAACTTTATTTGACCAAAATTGATTCAGAAATGGCTGAAATATCCATAAACAAAACCATTTGTAATAATTGTGGGGCCCCAAAATTATTCGATAATTTTGAACCGGCCGTTAAATTTGTTTAGTTTTAAAAAAATTGACAAAAGAGGTTTTTAAATAGTTGTTAATTATCTCTCTCTATAATCACTATTTCAGCAAAACATCAAATGCACAATATTTTATTTTAAATGGTTGAAACCAATGATTTTTTAGAGAGCGCCCTCTTGAGTTCTGACGGCTCTTTTTGAATGATAACAGGCGTTTTACTTAGTCATTTGTAATTTTCATTCCTTTCGAGCATGATGGAGTTATAAATATTAGTTTGTAATGTAAATGTGCAGGTTTTTTTGACCAAAACTGTACTCTCTTTACCAAAACTCAACTATCCATCACTCATAGTTATGTAGCTTATTGCGACAATTATTATTATTGTACATATAAATTGATTCAAAATATATTGATCAGATTTAAAATCAGATTAAATCAAATTGTTTCAATTATAAAAGCAAAGTTGGCCACAATAAATTTGTAGTCAGACTCTCGATGATTGTGCAGATCGCAGATTATTTCAATTAACATGAATCACACATCCCTCATTCGAACACATGCAAGCCGAGTATTATAGCGGACGCGCACTTAATGATAACAAGGAGCTTTTTAAGATGATGCTAGATATCAATTGTATAGTCTAGTAATTCACTCTTAGTATGTCACATTTCAATTTACATTTTATTCAACGTATCATACATTTATTTAAACTTGTTGGAATACTTCATGTATTATTAGGCACGCGGAGTATTCAATATACGCCGTTCAACCAACGTGTGCACGTCAGTATACAAGACGGAAAATAGTTACATTACATGCATTAAAAACATAATTACAACGGTAGCTAGCACGGGCGTCGATCTGTCATTGATACCCATTGATCAGGGGGGATGATCCATTCATCCATCCCCCCCTGATGAATGGGTATTACGTAAGTATCGACGCCCATGGTAGCTAGCGTATCTAAGGGCGGGCGGGGGGGGGGGGGTGGTAAAAATAAAAACATGAATATAAATATTTGAAGTAAGAATGCAGAAATACGAAGACCGAGGCCAAAATCAGTCGAACCACTCATCATATTATACATTCGTTGTTGATATGTCGTGATAAATTCGAGCAAGCGAACCGGTCAAAGTAAATTATTGAACATGATAAGTATCGAATTTGTGTTATTCAATTTGGTTCTGAAATGTATTATAGACTTTCATTGATATTAATCGCATCCACATGTAGTATTAACATCAGTGTCGTGAAGTTGATCAAATATATATGCATGCATTCATTGAACTTGTAGTTAAAGGGATAGTTGAGTTCTGGTAAGGAGAGTACAGTTTTAGTGAAACTGAATTTTAGTAACCAAAACCTGCATCATTACATTACAAACTAATAGTTATAACTAGAAAGGAACACAAAATTACAAATGACGTAGTAAAGATCTTTTTTTTTTTTTTTTTCAAAGATATTTATTTTCTCCAAACAATAACAAAATAACAATCAATAACAAGATTAGTATATAAAATAATTTGCATGTTTACATAATTGTATATAATATGATCTTACATTCACATCTAAATAGTACAAATTAACTTTTACTATTTACATCAAATAAAGCATGAAACATGCATGCATGAAGAAAGCATAAACATAAAAAAGGGGAAAATAGGAGAGAACAAAATATTCCCCCCCCCCAAAAAAAAAACAAACAAACAAACAAACAAAAAAACAAAAACACCTATACAAGCACTTACATACACACGTACACACGCGTGCACAGACACCCACACACACATCCACAGAAAACATGCCTACATCTTGTGAGAATCTCGACCAATTATTAGCCATGTTTATTTCATTGCTTCTATTCGCCTTCCCTATTAGTTCTGCACGAAGCTATTTTAAATTGTCCCACTTTCTAAAATGATATGTTAGAGTACCTCGATCTCCAGCTAATTTCTTCTCCTCCTTTCTATTTTCTAATAATCTTTTCTTAATCTCCAAAGGAGTTGGTGGTTTATTTTTATTTTTACTGTCTATAAATATCATATATTTTATCAAAATTATTATATGATTTAATAACTGTTCCTTTCCTATGTTTAACTCAATTATCCCTACATGGATACCTTTCCAATTTATATTTTTAATCTCTACTAAATTAAATAGATTCCCACACTCTTCCCAAATTGGTTTTACTTTCTCACAAAGACAAAATAAATGCTCGTAAGTTTCTTCATATTTACCACAAAAAGAACATAAATTACTATTAACCATTTTAAATGTATATAAATGTAATTTAGTATATATAATATTATAAAGCATTTTAAATTGAAATTCTCGAAGCTTACTATTCAAAGTGCTTTTTCTAAGTCTTACGAATATTGATTGTATATCTTTCCCATTAATATTATAAATCTGCTCTAAATTTCGTTCTGCATATGATTTTTCTACTCTCTTATTTAATAAAAATGCATATATAATGCAAATATACCCTTTCAAAAATTAAAAACTCCATATCTAATTCCCTATCTATATTTGAGTGAGTATTTTTATTTAAAAATTGTTTCCATGAAGGGGGAATGCCAAGAAAAATACGCTGTATTTTTGTGATTTCTAAAGTATTTAAACCCTTTCTTTGAAATTCCTCATTTGCTTTTATATTGCCTTCCTCATCAATAATATGATGCAACTTATAAACATTTTTTTTAAATAGTTGTTCATCAAAAGGAACATGACCATCAATATAAACAAATCTATTATTATAAATAATCTCATTCCTTTTAGATGTATCTTTTTTTAACAAAAACGTTTTCGTGGCCATCCAAACGTCCAACATATCTCTATAAAATGCCGGTAATACTAATTCAGATATACCTATGATTGCATTATTATAAAATATCAAACTTCCTCCAGCATCTTTAGTTAAATAATTAAAATACTGTTTCCATCCCATTTTTGCATCCCCCGTTAAGAGTCGCTTTACCCACATAATCCTTTGCACTAAAATAAATAAATGAAAGTCTGTTAGTCTAAGTCCACCTTCACAATAATCCAAGAACATAACATTTCGTTTAATTTTATCTTTTCCATTCCACAAAAAGTCAAAAACCAATTTATCCAAATCTTGAAATACCCAATTCGGTACTGGTGTCAGCGCCGATACATAAATCAATTTTGACAAAATAAACGTTTTTATCAATTGGATTTTCCCCATTAAAGTTAAATCTCTTTGTTTCCACCAAGACAACAACTTTTTTATTCTACTCAAAATTTCCTTATAATTAGTCCTTTCCTGAACTTCGACATCCAAAGAAAAGTATATACCCAAAATCTTAACTATTTGTACTATTTTACCAAATGGAAGAGCAATATTTTTATTTTGAGAAGGGCCTAACAATAATATGAAAGTTTTTTCTTTATTAATTTTTAATCCAGAATTTGTAGCAAAACTTTCGAACAGTTTTTCTACCCTTTTAAGTGAGTTTGAGTCCCGAATAAAGAGAGTCATATCGTCTGCATAAAGAATTTGTTTTACTTGTACATTATTAAAAGTAAATCCTTGAATTTCCGGGTCTTTATATATTGAACGCGCTAAAATTTCAATACAAAGTATAAACAAATATGGGGACAGGGGGTCCCCCTGTCTAACACCTCTCTTAATATCAAAGTATCCAGTAGATGCGCCCCCATTAAAAACACAACTTTGAGCATTATTATATATAGTCTCCACCCATCTACAAAATGACGGTCCAAAACCAAATGTAATCAAAACCTTCTGCAAAAAAGTATGTGAAACTGAATCAAAAGCCTTTTCAAAATCAATTATCATCATATATCCAGGTATTTTATTAACTGATGTATGATAAATTATATCATCTATCATTCTTATCGCTTCACCTATATTTCGACCTTTTAAATATCCCACCTGGTCTACAGAAATTAATTCATTTAAAACTTTGTTAATCCTTATAGAAAGCACTTTAGTTAAAATTTTGTAGTCAACATTCAATAAAGATATTGGTCTATAATTTTTTATAAATAAGGGATCTTTTCCTTCTTTATAAATCAAACTTATAACTGCCTGCTTTTGTGATGAGGAAAGTTCCTTCTTTTCAAAAGCTGAATTTACAGAATCTACAACTAAATTTCCTATTAATGGCCAAAACAATATATAAAATTCGACACTTAACCCATCATTACCAGGGGATTTATTAGATGCCATTTCTTTCATGGCTGCAACACATTCTCCGTTTGTTATTTTGCCTTCACATAATGCACACAACTCTAAATTTAATTTTGGCAGGTCCTGAAAAAAATCATCCACAAAATCAACTTCCCCTTCCGATTGAGCATAAAGCTTACTATAAAATGTATATATTTCCTGCAAAATATTTTTTTGATCAAAACTTATTTCTTCATCAATATAAAGTTTACTAATCACGGTTTTCTTTTTATTAGACTTCATTAATTGAGTAAAATACCCAGTGTCTCTTTCTCCACATTCATAGTGTGATGCTCTAGAACGAATTTTAATACCTTCATTTATATAATTATAACAATCCTGTAAGTCTTTTTTTTTTCGTTCTAAGTCATCAACTTTTTCCTGGTCTATTCCATTCAACAATTCATTTTCCAACTTCAAAATATCTTCTTCCAAATTTTCAATTCTTTGTTTTCGTTGTTTCGCCTTTTCTTTTGAATATTTTCTACTAACATTTCTAATTTTCATTTTCAAAAAATCCCATAAAACTCTTTTATCTTCTATTTCTATTCGAAATTCTTCTTTTAATTTAATAATTTCCTCTTTAATACAATTAATATATTCAGTATCTTGACATAAACTATTATTTAATTTCCAATAGGATCCCTGAAACTTAGATGAATACATTAACTTATCGTAAAATTGCAATTGAATGGCTGAATGATCTGGAGCCGTAGAAGGTATTATATCACACTTTAATACTACATGTTCTATCTGCTTAGAAACAAACCAATAATCTAATCTACTTTGTATACATGAATTAACTTGTCTATACGTAAACTGTTTCTTCAATCCATTCCTTACCCTCCAAATATCCAGCAACTCAAATCTATCTAAAAATTGTTCAAATAAAATATTAAATCAAGACTGAACATTGTGTTTACTACTTCCAAAATAATCTAAATCTTTATTAAAAATAATATTAAAATCTCCCCCAATAATTATTGCATTATTTTCTTTATTAATTTCTTTTACTATTTTTTCAAAATTAACCCAAAAATCATTTTTTTCTAATTCCCTTCCTCTTACTGGCAAATAAACATTAGCCATTATCAATTTCATCCCCTGAATAATACATTCCATTATAACATATCTACCATTATTATCTGAAATAACATTTAATATCTGAATATCTAATTTATTATCTATTAAAATAAGCACCCCTTTACTATGGTTTGTCCCATGACTAAAATATGAACTCCCATTCCATAGCAATTTCCAAGTCTCCTCAACTTCAATTGTACTATATGTTTCTTGTAAAAAAACAATATCTACACCTTTATCTTTACACCACGTACAAATTTTTGCCCTCTTTGACTTTTCTCGAATTCCTTTAACATTCAAAGAAAGAAGATTACATTTAATAAAAATATCTTTACCTTCCATAACTACATATTAATATACATATATATATATTCATGTATTATTTCATCCATATATAAGCTTCTAACAAACGGGCTGGCATAAGCAGGCTCAAGAATATATAAATGACTCCACAAATCAGCATACTGGTCGAGATCCCCAACTACGTCGGCAATGCAATTAACACTCACACACAGCTGCACACACAACACACACAGTAACTTAACTAAAAATAATTGTAAGATATATACACTAAACATTCCTCCTCTGTGAGGTCTCTATGAGGTCTCCTCCTCCTCCTTACTATATAACACATATAAATTAAACGCATTCATAAACATTTTCTCATATATTGGCGCTGAAATATTCCACAAGTGGGACAAAAAAAAAAAAAAAAAAAAAAAATCTTATCTGGTTAAAAGTAAAACTAGTGATAAAAGACATATTGCCTAAAGTAAACTAAATATATATAGGAGGCAAATTAATACCATGAGCCCCGATGCAGAAAGAAACATGCTCGATTGCAAGCTCCAACCAACTGTCAGATTATGCGCTCTAAATGAATAGATTCAATTAACTAAAAAAAAACGTACTGATTTTCTGACCTACGATCAACTGTAACTCACAAACAGGGCCAATATTTATACGAACCCACAAATCAGTGCAGCTAGGACGCGAGAGTGGGGGAGAGAGGGGAAAGAGGAGGAAAATAAAGCGAAGAGAATAGAACAGAACGGAAAGGAACCTCCCCCTCCCTTATTACGTCACCCAACCTCGACAGGCTCATACATTTTTAAACTGTATTTTGTACGTGACAAAGAAAACAGACGGCAGGCATAGACCGCCCCCGCAATGCATGGCAATAACATGCGCATGACGCAATACTCCCCCCGCTGGCAAGCCCAACAATAGTTACTAGGTCCGGCAAGCTAATTTTGCGGGAGCTTGCCGGATCCAGCCACCACTGCTAAGCCTAGCAACGGGGAGCCTGCACGCCACACGCATAACACTTGCACACACTACATAAGCGGTCCATTCAACCTACATAACCATAGTTACTGTGTGCATTCAACCGATGCTTGTCACCGAAGCATAATCGTACTGAACCCTGAGCCCCGAGTTTCACCCACACAGAGTTGACCTGAAAGGAGCGCCATATTCAATAACAATAGAGCACTAAAATAGTGACGCCATAAGCCTTCGCCACGGCATTGCAAAGCCTCTAAAACGGCTTTCTTTTCATTATATTATTTAAAAGTGGGCAGCGCTGCACAATTGCCTTTCCAGCAATCGCCAGACCACTAATTTATTGCTTGCCTGGCATTTTTCAAAACAATTTACTCGGCGCAGCAGATAGCTGCGCCGTCACACACCGGCATTCCTTAAAGGTGCTATGGGGTGAAAATCGGTTGTATCAAGTGATAAATTGTAAAAAAAAAAAAAAAAAAAAAAAAAAAAAAAAATTTAAAAAAAATACAACCAAAAAAAATACAAAATAGAGCAGTTTAGGCCGAAAATAGAAAGAAATGGAGATTGTGACTTATTCCTTTCGTTTTTTCATCAAGTGGTCAACTGCAACCTTCCATCCTCATTGGGATGAGGATATAGTTTCCCCTTCCCCTTATTCTTTCCCTATTATGTGCATATTATAATCTTGAATATTACAATAAATTTCAACTATAAAAATACCATAAATACAACTTCATCTTAAATTTTGTTTCCTCTTCTTCCTTCTTCCCATCCCCTTCTTTTCTTTTTTTCTTCTCTTTGCGTTCGACATGTTAATTCAACATGTATACCATCTACCTAGATTATCTTATCAAAATCCCTCACATAGCTATTCCCGTTTTGATTTCTCTACCACAAAACAATACCAAAATCACTAAATTCCCCAAACATAGAATACTATCCTCATTGTTTTCATAATCTTTAGCTTGTTTCTATGTATCGCTCCATTAAAACCTTTGTTTTAATAATTTCTCATCAAAATTCAAAAAGAAAGATTCTCCCAAATCTCCCATCTTCCCTCTCCCCATTTTCTGATCCCATAATTATATAACACAAAATGACCCAAACATGCTAGAGAATCTGTTTTAACATCATTCTCATCGTGATCATCATTTGTCTCAATACTTTCACATTATTGACCCACACATTCATTATTGTATACATCATAATAATTCATAATCATTATCATTCGCATCGTGATCATCATTTTGTCTCAATAATTCACGTTATTGACACCACATTCATTATTGTAAACATTATAATAATTTCTCCTTAAAATTCAAAGTGAAATACATATAAGATTATATATTCCTTTCAAATCTCATCAGGTCTCTCCCCTTCATTAATGGCTTCTCATTTAAAGTTCGCCCAAAAGCAACGTTCAACGAAATGCCCAAATTATATATTTTCTCAAACATTTCATACAATTATATTTTTGCCTCTTGTATCACTTCAATTAAAAGTTCAGTGATTTCATTGTCTTTTTCAGTTCTTGAAAGTTTATTTTATTTCTCCCATCGTCTACTTTCTCGTAACAGTTCTTTTTTCAGCATCATAAATAATTTTAATGGCTGTTAACATTACTTTCAGAATGTTTCTGTTTAACAGTTCATTTCAAAGTGTAACCGCTATATAAGCGCTCAGGTATCTCTAAAACACTTACTGTTTTTGAATTTCGGCTTCTTCTTCGATATATCAGTCTGCCAAGTCTCCCCTTCCCGCTTCCGCCCCGGTTCGTCTCCATGGCGGCTGCTGATGACGGGCTGATAAATTGACATGGTTTTTGCATGTCTCTAGCCCGCGTTTGCTAACTTTTTTTCATTTCACTTTTCTTACTCTAGCTCCGTTTCAGCATTCAAGTCCATGATGTGCCCCGTACTCGCTCCGCTGGCTGGCGATGTCGGCATGGTCTCCGCGAAGTTTTCGTCATCTCGTGCTTGTCGCTGTGTTGCTGCAGCAGCAGCGTACGAAGAAGCACTGCGAGCTGGCTGTGCGTTTGATTCATGTACCTCTGCTGTTGTTATCATCCGGTTTGGCGCCGCATCGCTTCTTCTCGATTCAAACTCCCGCGTTACGTGGTCACGTGGTCCCAGGGGCGCGCCGTTCCGTCCTCCTCCATTCTTCGCGCGGGGGGTCCCGTTCTCTTCCCCGTTGATGGATCTTTCCCTGCTTCCTTTCGGTACCCCTCCTTTCCCCCGGTTCCATCCTTGGGCTCCATGTAGATTCTCCACAAACTTGTCCTGCTGCCCCTTCTTCAGCCAAACATGGTCGACAAACAGTTTTGTAGGCTCGCTTCTCGAGAAGAAGGCTAACTTTCCGGCCTTCCGCGCAGCCTTTAATGCTGGTAATTGTGCATTTCGCTGATCCCTTACCCTCTTAGGCAAGTCATCTGCGATGAAAAGCTTGTCGCTGTTTCCCTTCAGATTTTTGGCATGCGCTTGAATTAATACTTTATCGGCGTAGCGTAGGTAGCGTACTTTAATTGGGCGTGTCCCAGCTTTCATAGCTTGGATTCGATGTGCTCTTTGATGTTCAATTTGTCTTGCCCTCTCAGGCGAGATTTTCAACTTTTCAATGTACAGTTCCCTCAACATCTTGTCCACGTCTTCCTCTTGACCTTTTCCTTTCTCTTTCACACCAAAAAACACGAGATTTTCTCTGGCCATGTAGCTTGATAAACGGTCAACTTCATCGTGCATTTCCATTTCTTTCTTTTCCACTCTCCCCTCCAAATCCGCTACTTTACTTTTCAGTTCCTCGATCTCGTGATTCTGAAACTCGATTGCTGTCTTGAGATCATCCACGCTTGTTTCTATTTCTTTTGCATGTCCGGCGAATAGATTTTCAAAGCGATTTAGTCTTTCGTTTATCTGCGACGTCTGAGATTCAATTAACGAGCGGATTGATACAAAATCAGAAGATTCTGGGCTCGAGGGTGCATCGGAACGTGGTCGTTTTCCCGCTTTTTTTTATTGCACCAGAAGATTTTGTTGCGATTCTCGACGCTGCAATTCTCGACATTTTTGCTGACTGGAGGGGAGCTGAGGAGGAGACCCCGAAAAACACGTCTTTACTCCACGAACATCTGCGCGTTTATGGATATCATGTTATCATTCAAAAAGAGCCGTTAAAACGTAAGAGGGCGCTCTCTAAACACTCATCGGTTTCAACCATTTTGAATAAAATATTGTGCATGTGATGCTTTGCTGAAATAGTGATTAGATAGAGAAATAACCAACAACTATTTAAATACCTATTTTGTAACTTTTTGAAAAGAGGAAGCATTTTTTTGAATTTTTAACGGCTGATTCAAAATTCTCTAATAAACCCGGGGCCCCGGGTTTATTACAAATTGTTATATTTATGGATATTTCAGCCGTTTCTGAACCGATTTGATCAAACAAAGATGATTTTATTGTTTAAATATTATGCTCTTTCAAATTTTACACTCAGTTTTTCATTACCTCACAAACCAATTAAGTAGTCTAGCGCCCTCTCTACCAAAACTCAACTTTCCCTTTAAATAAATAAACGGCAAAAACTAAAGTTAAAAAAATAATGTATATTTTTGTTTGTAAGTTAGTATCGTTCTGTGTGTGGGTGAATTCAATCCCACGATCACTTTTACTAGCTTTTTATTTGTTCTCTACTATATATCACTTTTATTAGCTTTATATTTGTTTTCTACTATCGTATTGGTACCGCATTTCAATAGAATATCTACGTTTTTAATTTCACTTCAAATAAAACATACAATCATATACATTGTATGAAATGGCACGTAGTAAAACAATTTAATAACATGACATATAACAGTCAATGTCAATGAAAGGAGTATAAGGTGTATTTCAGACTATTATCGTATTAATGAACAAACAAAACAATTAATTGGCACTTCATCAACATCTTACGTTACAGGAGTATAGAGTGAATTTCAATATTCAAAGTAAAATCACAATTCCGTATACAAGTATTAATATAGGTATAAACCAGCAGCAACGTAACTAAATACATAAACATTAGTATTGTTATAATAATCATAATAATGATAATGATATACTCGATTTATATAGCGCCTAATAATTTCATATTTGTTTTATGAATAAAAACATGTGAAAAACTAACAAATTTGAACAAATATTCGATAAAATTCAAACGTATCTATATTGAAGGTAGATATCAATTCTCTAACAGATGAATTATACAATAATCAATACTCAATTTTGTGCCAATTATAGGGACAATAAGTATTCAAAATATCAGCAATCATACATTAGCATCGGTATCATGAAAGATGTCACTTTGAATATATTATGCACTCCGTAATGAAGATTATATTGTTGCAAATTTTGTTAATGTATGTTATTGAAAATATTTGGAAATAAATGTTATATTGATATGATTAAAACAAAAAAAATAGAAGGGGAAATATAATGTACAAAGGCAGAATTTTATTGTAAATCTGTACAAAGGCAAGTTGAGTTTTTTTAATAATCGTGACAACGTAATGTCTACATTATTTTAAACAAATCAAGTGAAAAAAAGGGGAAGGGGGAGTAAAAAAAAGGGGAAAGGGGAGTAAAAAAAAAACAAAAAAACAGGTTAGGGCTTTCCGCCAAGTGCCCCATAAAATTTGACCAAAACAGAAATACAAAACAGGAGGCAAAATCCTTTAAAAATAAAGAAATACAATCATAAAATGTAAACGTGCCCTCCTCCCAACAATGCGCGTATACCCTCAATCAGTCCGACCACGCTACGCCACTTCGGATTCGTAAATCAGACGCTGGTGCCATCTTGCGAACGTCACGTGTCAGTTGTCACAGTGCGAAATAAACACTGGCTCAGTGACTGTGTACATTTGTGCAGAGCTATGGACATGGATATGATTATATCGATAATTATGCAGAGCGAGCAAAGAAGTATAATTATGTAGTTCAAAATGACGATCCGCGGTGTATCATTCCGAACAGCGTCCTCTATAGCTCCACGCTTGACAATCTTTAAAGGAATCTAGTAACATTCCTCAAGACTTACTTGGAACTCTAGTGGTTCTCTCATACCGTATCATATTCATATTAACAATAAACGCATAGAACAGGTTTCAGTTTTTCGAATTTCCTTTTACGACTGAAGTATAAGGATTCTTAATTATCAACTGGAAAGTTATAACTGTGTACAAAGTCAGTGCATTGACTTAGTAAATATCACGTTGTTTTTGCTAGTTACTTGGCCATTCAATATCCATTTAACGTGACATTTTCACACATTACTCAGTGGCCATATCAGATCACAACAGTACACATTTTATCATCCAATCATCACTTTTTGCACATGTCAACAAAGTTACTAGATCCCTTTAAGGTGCCACGAACTAGTTGTCGACATCGATGCCCACTTTCTCCGCAACACGCCTGAGGAGGTCTCCCTGGTTCTTTAGCTGAGAGGCTAGCTGGAGGAGACTGACAAAAAGACACAACAATAATCAAAATCAATTGTCAAACAATAACCAAGTATTATTATATTGATTTAGAGATAAACTAATTAGCAATTATTATAATGTAGTATCAATGAAAACGAACAAAGAAAATATGGTTCCCCCGCCATTTAGCTCTTTGGATGTCATGGGTTCGTATCCCGGTGAAACCTTATTTTCCTTGTTAATTTCCATTCACTAACGGAGTATGATGGACAATTATTAACTTTTAAATGAAAGAGATTGTTATTTTTTCACGTTCTTTATTCTAAAACTCTTAATATTAGTACTACAAATTGGCACTATGCAGGCAAGACATAATACAATGTGGATTAAATGAGATGAGATATTTTCTGCAATGTATCATTAAGTTTCATTATTATAATGAAACTTAAAGGGATAGTTGAGTTCTGGTAAGGAGAGTACAGTTTTAGTGAAACTGAATTTTAGTAACCAAAACCTGCATCATTACATTACAAACTAATAGTTATAACTAGAAAGGAACACAAAATTACAAATGACGTAGTACAGATCATGTTATCATTCAAAAAGAGCCGTTAAAACGTAAGAGGGCGCTCTCTAAACACTCATCGGTTTTAACCATTTTGAATAAAATATTGTGCATGTGATGCTTTGTTGAAATAGTGATTAGATAGAGAAATAACCAACAACTATTTAAATACCTATTTTGTAACTTTTTGAAAAGAGGAAGCATTTTTTTGAATTTTTAACGGCTGGTTCAAAATTCTCTAATAAACCTGGGGCCCCAGCTTTATTACAAATTGTTATATTTATGGATATTTCAGCCGTTTCTGAACCGATTTTGATCAAACAAAGATGATTTTATTGTTTAAATATTATGCTCTTTCAAATTTTACACTCAGTTCTTCATTACCTCACAAACCAATTAAGTAGTCTAGCGCCCTCTATACCAAAACTCAACTTTCCCTTTAATGTATAGTTACCAAACTGATTACAAAGGGAGTATAGTAACTACATTGAATAATGGGGAAAATGACTGACATGGAATTAAATGTTCAAATTAATGTCTATAAATTACCATTCACGCTGAGTCGACAGCTGAACCAAAACGTCACTTTGTTCCTTATCGGACCGAGATTCGTCCAGAGGCTCTTCAGTGGAAATACGGAACAAGACACTCTTCATCTACGACATGAACGTCGACAAAATACATAATTAGATTTGATATATTATAGGTACGTGGTGTAGCGTTGTCGGACTGATCGGGGGGGGGGGGGGGGGCGCCTTATGGAATTCTTTGTTTTGTCAAAGATCTTCCCCTTATCATGCTTATGTTTTTATTATTAAATTATTGCTCAATTATGCTAAATTATTCAATTTCAAGTTAAATATTAATTTTATTTTCGTTTCAAACAAAATATACATATTGAATAACAATCAATGAACAAAATAAGGGAATACATATCGGAAACTGAGGGATACACTAAAAAGCGATGCTTGTACAATAATCCCCCCGTACCGTTGTCGGCTGAATTAGCGTTGGGTGTAGAGCGAGTACGGAGCGGCGTGGTCAGCCCATTGAAGTATACTACTTCAATGGGTCAGCCAATCAGCGCGCTTGTTCACTCGAGCAAGGAGACGTTCACGTTTTTCTGCTGCGAAACTGCAAATAGTTCTCGACGGTAGCCAGAGTACGGGTACGGTCACAGCTGACTGCTTCCCCCCTACTCAGCAATTCCGTAGCATTTACGAAAAACCCCTACTGATAGGTACCCGGTAACCTCTTGTAGTAATCACGTGTAAAATACATTGGTTGGATATGTTAATAATGATAATAATACTAATTATAATACTAATAATAATATAGAGCATACATAAACTTTGCCACAAATTATCTAAGCGCTTTACTTTGTTCTTATAATAATTAATTTCAAGATTACGGGATACATTAGTTTACTTGCCTATATATGCTGGCAATCTAGTGTTGACACTTGGCTAAGGTACAGCGAACATTATTTTGTAAAAATATATATATATAATGAAAACAACTCTTGGGTTCAGAGCGTTACATTACGTACGGATAGCGATTTATTTCAAAATCTTGGATGTCGTTGTCACATACCTTTCTCATATGTCTCTGGAACTTCGTGTTCGGCCGGTTAACATGGGCTTCTCGGTAATAATACTTCTGGACTCTCAAAGGGAGCATGTTCTCCAGGCCCCGATAGCTCTCAACCTGTTTTTACACACACACAAAAGTTACCACCATTCATGAATCCAGAATTTAAATTAGTACTGAATATTTATTAATCTGTAATGGTAGATGAATTAGAGACACACTTGTAAGTGAATGAACATGTATTATACGTACATCCAACTGGCACAATAAATATCATCCTGTAGACATGTTACACACAAACCATAACAAAAAATAGCACCGATCATGAGACGGAACATAAGTTTTATTACATATTTTAAAATAACATTAATCTGTAATCATATTGATGTCTTAAAATCAATTAACATATAAATCAGCAAATCAGTGGCGTAGCGTGGTCGAACTAATTGGGGGGGGGGGGGGGGGGAGGGAGTGGGGGGAGCGAAATAAAGAGGGGGGTAAATAAACTCGATGTATTTCTCAATGTTGTAAGGATTTCTCCTATAGACGTTTGAATTATTGTATGCCAGGTTATTGGAGGCACGTGCCCCCGATGACCCAGTGGTGTAGCGATGGGAGGGGGGGGGGGGGGGTGGAGGGGGGGGGGGGGGGAGGCACGTGCCCCCCAATAATTTGAAGGACAAAAATGAAACATAAGGGGACATTTTTTTTAAAGAAAAAAAACAATCATGACCTGAAGCTACGCTGCTGATGTTAAATAAAAAATAAAAATAAAAAAGAGAACAAATGACTAATGCCATGAATGCACTAGCGTTAACAATAAGAAATTATGTCATTGCTATGAAATTTTCCATTTACAAACATTGTTTAGAATGTTACATCCCCATCCCAATTTAGGTAAGATCTTCCATTCCATTAGTTATATCAAGAAAATGGTAGTGATAAGACAACTATATAAATATGAGACCCACCTGGATTTTAAAATTGTGAAGGGTGGCATTCTTTCGTATGCCATCAATGTCGCCGACTGCTATACCAACCTAAAAAGAAAAAGGAAGAAAACAATAATGATGATTAAAACAAACATAATTCATTACGAAACAGTTTCCTAAGAATGTAATTCTTTGGCCCAAGTTCATTCAATTTGTATTTGTGTATACGTAGTTAAATAATTATTTTATTTGAATTAATTATATGAAGAATAAAATAACTCTATCCGTACTCCCTCGCGGAGCTTTCACATTTCTCTTGTACCGTGTTGCTTGGCTCATCATGCTTATGGTAACACAAGACTGAAACGGGGTTTTTTATTTGTCGATTGTCTACCTAATAATGGAGATTGAAAAACACCTTTCGATTGTAGTCGAAATCAACGGACAGTATGAGGTAATATAATATGACATAGGCCCCGTTGCAGAAAGGGATCACGTGTTCTAAATCCGCGAATCTGATTGGTTGAAACGGGCAAAGTATCTGACTTTCAATCAATTGTAACTTACAATAAATTGTATCTATTGCTGCAACAGGACCATTGATTGGTACACTTTTCATTATACAGTTGCCACTATATTGTATTACACATGCAGATCAGGTTTCCAATAAAGAACGTGATCGAGTTTTGCTACTCACCGTCAGGTTGGCCAAGACCAGGGGCAGAGGGAAAATAGAAAACCTGCCTATAGAGGTCACCTGTAGTGGCCACTTTTCTTGCTTCCCGTGAGCCGTGAGCAGTTAGGTCGCCAGTACACACACGTTTCACTGTATAACGCCCCGTTACCAAATAAAAGAGTTGCCGATACATTACAACGTTGCTATGAATAATTGCAAGTCAGATCGTGTGACTGAAATGCGCATATTATGTAATTGGTTCAAATGCGCATACAGTATTTTTTTTACCGATCGACTTGCAATATTACGTTTGGTCTGTTGGTTGCAACTTTACAATCGATTGCAACTCTTTCTACGGCGGGGCTCTGGTCGTGTTTTGCTACTCACCGTCAGGTTCGCCAAGACCAGGGGCATGAGGAAGAGGAAGACGCAGAAGACGACGTAAGTGAGACCCGTGAAGGGCTCGAGGTCGACATCGGGACCGAAGATGTCGTCCTTGTTGATCTCGCCGATCATCATGACGAAGGTCGTCGCGAGCGAGAGGACCTCGGTGTTGAATCCGTACTGATTGAGAAAAGATTTAATTTTAAATTTTGATATAAATGTTTCTTTTGTGTAAATGTATAATGTTGATAATAAATATGTAGTAATAAATAAAAGTGTAATGCAAAGCACTAATACAAATTAACATGTGCTATGTAGATTGAAATTATACAAACACTTGAAAAGCTATGATTGTTATTAGAACGCCTATCAATATTTATTGCAGCAATCATATCACATTTAAATATGATTGGGGAGGTGGTGCAGCCCCCAGTCCCCCTTTTATGGCCCCTCCCTCAATCACATACATTTTTCAAAACGAATATAAATGTAGACAACTCACTACTTTCTTCTGCAGTACCATCATGAAGGCAAATGCGAAGGCGGCGATGAAGACAGAGTAAACTATCATAGCCTGGAGGAAAACAAAACGGGGAACATTTAAGTCATCCGTTAAAGGGATAGTTGAGTTCTGGTAAGGAGAGTACAGTTTTGGTGAAACTGAATTTTAGTAACCAAAACCTGCATCATTACATTACAAACTAATAGTTATAACTAGAAAGGAACACAAAATTACAAATGACGTAGTAAAGATCATGTAATCATTCAAAAAGAGCCGTTAAAACGTAAGAGGGCGCTCTCTAAACACTCATCGGTTTCAACCATTTTGAATAAAATATTGTGCATTTGATGTTTTGTTGAAATAGTGATTAGATAGAGAAATAACCAACAACTATTTAAATACCTATTTTGTAACTTTTTGAAAAGAGGAAGCATTTTTTTGAATTTTTAACGGCTGGTTCAAAATTTTCTAATAAACCTGGGGCCCCAGCTTTATTACAAATTGTTATATTTATGGATATTTCAGCCGTCTCTGAACCGATTTTGATCAAACAAAGATGATTTTATTATTTAAATATTATGCTCTTTCAAATTTTACACTCAGATTTTCATTACCTCACCAAAAAAAAAGTAATCTAGCGCCCTCTCTACCAAAACTCAACTATCCCTTTAATTGTATCAAATTCAACCATAATCACTTGGAGCTTGCGCATATCTCTTGTGTACCTTCATATCAAATTCTTGTTGTTTTGCTGATAGTAACATATAAGAATGGATTTCATTCAATATGTCCCTATCATATTGACACAATTCAGACGATTCTTACACTGATATTGACATTTGATTGAAGTCTCAAATATTACTTTCGGGAAAGAAAAAAAAACTTTATGAAGTTCGCGGATCACTGTAATAACAAATATGTGAATTATTTATGTGGATTTATTTATAGTTTAGTTTTGGTTTAGAGGGCGCTTTAAGAAAAAATTAATATGTGAGGTAATGATAAATAAAGTGTTATATTTGTAAGAGCATGTGATTTTAAAGATAAAACAAACTTAATTTGATCAAAATTGGTTCAGAAGCAGCAGAAATATCAATAAAATTATCCGATTGGAATACATGACCCACATGTATTAAATACTTATATAAGAAAAAATATAATGCCTAAAGTTGTCGATAAAAGTACCTTATTTAAGAGTTGTTTTAAATATTTGTTAATGATCTCTCTATTGAATCAATATTTGAACAAAATATCACATTCACAATTTTCATGAGAAATAGTTTAAACCAATATGTTTTTGGAGAGCGCCCTCTTGTGTTTTAACAGCTGTATTTTAATGAAAACAGACTCCTGACTCTTGACTCCCGCAGTTCGTAAGTTTGTGTTCCTTTTGAGCATGGTGGAGTTATAATTATTAGTTTGAAATGATATGGTGCAAGTTTCGGTTACTATAACATTCAGTTTGACCAGAACTGTACTGTTAGCTTTTGCCTCTTTCACCTACACTCACTCTATAGGTTACTCAATAGACGACAATAGACACTGGTTCTGCCATTCTAAGTTCCTTCTAGAGGCTTTATTCTCTGGCAACTTCTCACGTGTACAACTGTACATCCTTTTCAACACAACCACAGATGGCGCTATTACATCTTGTAACATCTTTCCTTTTTTTGAACAAATAAGAACATGGCTATTATTACAAATAAAAGAATTCTGAAGTCACTTGCAATTCAAGGCATTAAACCATTAACCTTCAAAGTGCATTTTATAATGTGGATGGCAATTACAATAGTACCTGAACAACCGGAGTTATGGATAATAGTGGGATAGTGACAGTAACTACAACCTGTTAAAACTAACTATTTGCATTACAGTATTACTAATGTCTTTAAATGATAACACCATATTCACGTATTAAAAGATATAATGTACTCAGTATAGTTGTACAGTACACAATCAATAGGCTTCATATGTATTGGCATTGTCATGTTCATGAATACAAAATAATATTACAAACTTAACCCTATCTGCTGTCTCATAATTTCACATGGATGAGCATCAAAAGCAAACAAATGTCCTTTTCAATATTATTTCTGTTACATGTACATGTAATAACTTAATATAGGTTTTCCCGGCCAATTTCCAACATTACGCGCCCAAATTCGTTTATGTGCATTCAATTTCGTGCAATTGCCGTGGAGGAGTCGCTTTGGTCATTCAAATTCATATTACGAGCATGCATATTCGTAAATGGGCACTCAAATTTCAAATCGTGAACTTCAAATTCGCAAATGGGCATTCGATTTCATCATTGGGCGCTATTTTCAACAAATGGGCAATCAATTTAATACGGCAAGCTCGACAATCGCCCGTTTGTGCATTCAATTTCGTTAATGGGTGACCAATTTCCAGAAATGTTCATTCGATTTAAGTTACTCAAACAACGTCCATATACGTACTCACACATACACATAATACATGCATGTATACAACCATGTACATACGCACACACATACAAACACACATAATACATGACATACGATGACTTTGGTTTATCTTTTATATCAACATCACCGTTCTTTTCCTTACATAGTCTCCGGGGGGGGGGGGGGGGGGGGGCACTCAACTATATTGCTGTACACACGCGCGACCACAGGTTTTTCAAACCCACCCTAAACAAGTTTTATCCATTGGTAAAATGTATACCCTATTCAAGTATTTTCGCGTGCTTTTTTGACAATTTTGCCCCCTAAACAAGTATAATCCTGAAGGTAAAAGATACTGAAGGTAAAAGATCTATATTTATTTCAACTTGGTCAATTTATGTATAATTATAATAAAAATATGTTGCCATCTGTTTTTCAAGAAATGTTTTTTAAAAATAGCTCAGTTCATAATTATCCAACAAGACATTCTGAAGAATTTCATTTACCTCTCTTGCGGACCCTCCTTGCTCAAAATACATTTATATATGAAGGCCCCAAATTATGGAATTCTTTAAGTACTGAAATAAAAAATGCTCCATCGATTAATATTTTTAAGAAAAAATTTAAATTGTTTTTATTACAATCTTATGTACATCATTGAACTATATCGCCCATTTACTCTTTCCCCGTCCGTACGTCATCCTGAACAAGGTCTTTCTCTACTCGCAGACTCAAAATGTAATCTGATATGATATATTGTGCCTTCTCATGCATAGCTCCTTTCTAAGCGCGCAACTCTTTTTCCTCATTTTCACTTGAACCCCACATGTAGCTCATCCTTTTGTACTACTGATTATATTTGTACCCCCGATCCCTCACTTCCGTTTGGCAGTGTCTAATTGTTGTATTGTATCCGTCTTCTCCTATTGTTGTCAAATTCTCTCTTGTCCCATGTAGGTCTCTGTTGGCACCCCTTTTTTCCTCTATACTTTTTTGTAGTCTAGAATGTGTTAATTTAAATATACAATAATATTCCTAACTATTATTTGAGGGGTCCACAATTGTACAAGCACTGCTTTTTAGTGGACCCCTCTTGTTTCCAATATGTATATCTCTATTTTGTATAAATTGTAATAATTCATTTGTAATGTTTTGTTGGAAGCAAGAATAAAATTGAAATTGAAATTGAAATTGAATCCCTATAACATACCCATAAACAAAGTCTACGTCAATTGCTCTCAATTAAACCTCTCAAAATAATGGAAATGTTTAACCACCTTAAACATTTAACCCTAAACAACGTCTACCTGAAATAAACCTATAATGAACATGTACTTGTCAATAAGAACTACAGTCGACCTCACACTAAGTTGAAAGGGGGGCGGGGGGATATGATCGCGCGATCAAGGGACGTTCCCGAGATCTGGAATCCCCTGGAATCATTCGAACTCGCACAAAATCCCCGGCAAACTCCAGACAAGTCCGGGAAACAAGTTTGGAGAAAAGGTTACCCTAAACGCGTATTTGTTTAACTCCACAAACATACCCCTTTTTTCTGATTTTGGCCTTTTTGACACCCTAAACGCGTCGCGCGCGTGACGCGCCATGATCGGCAAAAAGTACCCTTTTTACGCTATTTTCTGGTCGCGCGTGTGTACAGCAATATAGTTGAGTGCCCCCCCCCCCCCCCCCCCGGCATAGTCTCGACCATTTCATCGTGTTATATCTTTCCCTTTTCAGATATACTTTCAACATTTTAATCTTCACTTTTCGATATTCATAAGTCACATTTTGTTTAGATTTATTTGTAAATGTTCAATAATTTTATATTCATTTCACATTGTGCTCTCCTTTTGTTTTACCTCTATTCGTTCATCATGTCTTTACTTTATCATCATGCGATATTTAGTTCATCATTTTTATCTTTATTTTCATCACATTTTCTTTTTTGTCATCATCTGATCTTAATTTATCATTATCTTTTTTCATAATCTGTATCTTTATTGTCATCATGTTTTGTTTATTGATTGCCCATGCACGAAATATCTGTACCATATACCATGATGTTACATATCCATTACATTTCCACTGTACATGTTTAATTTGAATGAAATTAAAATGAACTTGTTTGCCCATGCACGAATTTGAATGACCGAAATGAGACCGGAGACTGCTAGAGATGAATTTGAATGACCATTAACGAAAATGGGCGCCCATCGCTTACATTGGAATGACGCAAGTGTGAAATTGGTTGCTCCGTTAGTTAATATGAATGACTAAAAACGAATCTGAATGACGATGTGTCGATCCAAACGCGGATTTGGTGAAATTGAATGCTGGTGATATGAAATTGCATGAGAAAATAGCGAAATTGACCGGGAAAACCTATACCATTTTTAAACAAAATAAACCACTTTTGACTGTAAGTCTTAAACTGAATGTACAACGAAACATAATGTTCTAGCAACTCTGAACACTTTACTACTTTCAGTTTTCTTTAAAGCTCTTCGTCCTTTTCCTTTCTTTTTTTCAAACATCTACTTTTTCCAAACGTAGTCTTTCAAATATGTTGGTGATCGTTTATTTCGCCGACTTTGGCGAGTTGGTGCTGGAACCTGTACATGTTCGGGCATGGTTTGCATGACGAGTGTACTTCTTGCACCGTCAACGATTTCCTTGTTCGCTTCGCTACGCGTTTGGGCTGGCTGTTGAATTCGCGAAGATGGAACCATTTCACTTTCGCGTTTATATCGCTCGGAAGTCTTTCGCAGATGTCTTCGATTCCTGCGACGTCGAACTCCTCGCTCAGTTTAGACGATGTACGATCTGTGCGATACTTGTTCAACAACTTTCGCTTTCTCCCAAACAACATTCTGTTTTTTAGGCTGTATTCTCACTACATCTCCTCTTTTCAGCGGTTCCAAGTCTTTCGCGCTAGCATCGTAGTACTTTGCCTGACGCTTTTGGGACGCTCGTTTTCGCGTTTTCACATCCTTGATGATCCGTGGCTCAAGGAGTTGTGCTGCCATGGGAACATTGTTCTTTGTTCGGCGTCCTTGTAGCCGTTGTGCTGGGGAACTGTCCATACTGGCAGTCGGGGTATTTCTCCAGATAAGGAGACTAAGGTAGAAATCGCCGTGGTCGCGCTTTGACCGTTTCACTAGTCTTTTCGCGAGCTTGACGGCAGCTTCCACTTTTCCATTGCTTTGTGGAAATCCTGGAGAGCTCTTGGAGAGTTCGAAGCCATATGACTGAGCGAAGTCAGCGAATTCCTTCGAATTGTAAGGAGGTCCATTGTCACTTTGTACGCAATCCGGAATGCCATGTGTAGCAAAGTGCCGTTTCAAACGTCCTATGATTGCACTTGCATCCTTCTTGCCCAGCTTGTCCACTTCGAAGTAATCTGAGAAGTAGTCAACTGTGCATAGATAACTTTCACTGTCTACTTCGAAGATATCACATCCTAACTTCTCCCATGGGCGATTTGGGATTTCGTGAGAATGGAGTGTCTCTTTTTGCTGGGCACTTGGCATCTCATTGCAAATTTCACACTTTGCGATGAAGTCCTTCATATCTGCCGTGATAGATGGCCAATATACACACTCTCGAGCTCGTTTGAGTGTGCTCTCGATACCGGTATGTGCGACATGCAGTTTGTCTCTGATTGTTTCTCTCATTGCGCGAGGAATGATGCATCGTAAGCCCTTGAAGACTATACCATCGTCCATTGTTATTTCGTGCCGATTGCCATAATATGGACGAGCTTCTATTGTGCATGCTGCTATTGAAGACGGCCATCCTTCACTGATGTACTGCATAACAGTTCGAAGCGCACTGTCCTCAGCTGTCGTCTGCTGAATTTCGCGTTTCGTTGCATCTGAAATTCGCAGTCCGTCGATGAGATGTATACTCTCTATCTCTGTCTCAGTTTCAGAGCGCCTTGTGTCATTTATGTATGCTCTTGACAATGTGTCCGCGAGATAGAGCTGTGGTCCAGGCATGTACTGAATCTTGACTGTGTACCGATTCATCCTCAGCAAGAGCCTTTGTAACCGCTTTGGCGCTGTAGCTAGTGGCTTCTGTGTGATCGCTACGAGAGGCTTGTGATCTGTCCAAAGGGCTATTTCACGACCGTATACAAACTCATGATGTCTCTCAAGGCCAAAAACTTGTGCAAGTAACTCCTTCTCGATTTGCGAGTACCGCTGTTCAGCTGGCGTAAGTGCGCGGCTAGCATACGCCACAGGTTGTCCATTTTGTAGAAGCACAAAACCTAGGCCATTTTGAGAAGCATCACCCTGGCCTTCTGTTGCGCATTTCGGATCAAAGTATTTCAGTACTGGCGCTTCACAAACTTTGCGCTTGATCATGTCGAAAGACGCCTGCTGCTCTGTATCCCATTTCCATTCACAGTTTTTATGGGTGAGGCGACGCAGGGGTTCGCTCATGTCAGACAATGACGGGAGAAACTTCGCGAGGTACTTGACCATTCCGACGAAACGTTGAAGCGCTTCCACATTCTCGGGTACGGGCATATTTGCGATCGCTGCGACTTTGTCTGGATCCACTCTCAACCCATCGCTTGTGAGAATGTGACCCATGAACTTGACTTCCTCTTTCTTGAAGTCGAGCTTGTCGGGATTCAGCTTGATTCCGCGTTCGCGACACCGGTCTAGGAACACGCTCAAATTGCGGTCATGGTCCGCGTTTGCTTCCTCCATTGTGTCACCGCGTCCTACGATCAGTATGTCATCCGCGATCTTGTACATACCTGGTAGACCTTCCAAATTCTGATCTAAGTGACACTGAAATATCTCAGGGGCAGGACTGATGCCAAAAGGCATCCTCTTCCACCGAAATCTACCCCATGGGGTTTGGAATGTTGTCAGATAGGACGACTCGTCGTCCAACTCACACTGCAAGAAACCTTCTTTACAATCAGCTTTTGTAAAGACTTTCACATTGCCTAGCATGGGTAACACATCTTCTAACACTGGGAGTGGATAATGACCCCTCTGTAGTGCACGATTTAGTTGCTGTGGGTCAATGCAAACTCGAATTTTTCCACTAGGCTTTTGTACCGTTACCAAGCTAGACACCCATTCAGTGGGCTCAGTTACCTTAGCGATAACATCAATTTTCTCAAGCCTATCAAATTCCTGTTTCAATTTCTCTTTGACAGCTATGGGCACACGTCTAGGGGGCATTACTACAGGATTTACACTACTATCTATCTGCAAATGCACTTTTCCAGGCATCTTACCTAGACCCTTGAAAACATCCTTGTAGGACTCTAAAACATCACTTTTAGAGTTCACCTTTGGTGACTGATCATTTGTACCTTGCACTATTGCAATATTTTCATACTTGACTTTGATCAATTTCATGAGTTGGGCAGTTTGAGAACCTATCAGAGGAACACAGTCTTGATCCACTACAACAAACTCAACCTCATACTTTCTATGATTCTTGGGGTTTTTCAACAAGACTCTACATGTGCCCTCTGCTGCAATACTTGCACCATTACCATACAACTTGAGCTGTCTCGGACTTTGTACAATCGGTACATTGTCAGGTACACATTTCTTTGGAAGAATATTCACAGTTGCACCACAATCAATTTGCATCTGTATTTTCTTTCCTTTTATTGAAAACCTACCCATGATTTTCTTCTTGTACATGTGATCACCATCTCGTCGCTGGGCAATAAAAAGGGCAAAATGGCCGATATTATCGTCGAATATCGATTTTGTTTTTATTTTATTTTCAGATAGAGTTCTTTAAAACCTATCCGATGATATGTTTAGAATTCCCATATGTGCCCAACTTTTTGAGAAAATCAAAAATATATATCATATGGGCAATACGAAGGACAAAAAGGGATTTGCCCTTTTAGCTGCCCATTATTGCGCCAAGTTGCGCGCATTGCCTGTGCATTATCAATGCGCGTAAAAGGGCAATACGCATTTTGTCCTTTTTCATGCCCAATATCGACGCGATATCGTGCATGTAAAAAGGGCAAATTCAGAAATGCGTAAATAACTCCGTTAAAAAGAACTGAGCGTAGGCCAAATTAAACGACTTGATTGCTTTATAGCCTACATAACTGTTTCACTAAACAAGATTACTGGATTTGGCATTTTAAAAATATTATTGCCCAAAATGTCAAAATGTTGTTTCTTCCAAAAAAGTAAGTATCGTTTTTTGCTATCGATACCGTCAATTTGTCCTTTTAATTGCCCAACGACGATTCTGTCTCAACCATCATGACACTATCATCTGATTCCGTCTCTACCTCACTATCACCATCTAGTGCTTTGACACTATCTTGGTGTTTGCCTTGTCTCTTTGTTCCCAAAACAGTGCATTTTCTAGCAAAGTGGTTCTGCCCCTACACTTGTGACACGTTTTTCCATACGCAGGACACATGTCCCTTTGCATGGAATGAGTATACCCGCAAAATTTGCAGTGGACTTCCTCACTTTTGGTTTTTTGTCCTTGAGAAAATTTCTTCCCACTCCCAGGTCTTTGAGTCATCCGCAAACTTGCTACAGACTCGGACACAGACTCGGACATAGCCTGGGACTGGACTTTCGAACATTCATGTGCCCGACAGATGTCAAGACATGACTGTACACTCAAATTTTTTTCTTGAAGCAATCTTTTACGAACATTCTCATCTACTATGCCTACCACAATTCTGTCTTTGATCAACTCATCTGTGAGTCTACCATACTCACGCGTGTTTGCCAAACTACGCAAACGAACATAGTAATTCTCAAAAGATTCATCCTTCCCTTGAGTACACACATTAAATTTGTAACGCTCCTATGTTACGTTTGTTCTACCATTACAATATTCATTCCACAACTGGAGAACAATAGTGAAATTCTTCTTGTCATCATCACAAGAAAAGGCAAATCCATTTTGCACTTTGACTGCATCTGACCCAATGGCTGTCATGAAATGTGCAATTCTAAGCCTATCAGACTCATGTTCCCAACCCGTAATTATTTCATAATTGTCCCACAATTGTTTAAACACAGACCAATTTTCTTTCATATCTCCCTGAAGAGAAAGCGGACGAGGGAGTGGTACATTGCCCCTCACAAAACGTGATCCTGCACCTTGACTGGGTGCAGAGTCTGCTGACCCACTGGGTTTTTGAGGGTTTAACATTGTTCCCTAGCAAATCTAAGTCTCAATAACCACAAATGTGCACACACTGACTCAATGAAAAACAAATTGAGTGACAAAATAAGTGTACAATGCAAAATAGACAAAGCAAATGCTAAGAAATATGCCCCAAATTCCACAAGAGTGACAAACTTCAAGGAATTGCATGTGCTACCACTCCTTACTGTTTACATAAGGATTATATCAACTTTCAGACTATCAACAACTGACAGTGACACATCTACTCCAGAGACCAATCAAACATAACTAAGGCTATTATTTCACTTTTTTAACACAAAATAAGTACATCATAACTCGCCATAATTACGTCACACCAACACAAAATGATATCGAGACATTAGTATTACTCTACCCGTAACAAATTATTCGGTTTTCACACTAAGTCCAAGTCTGTGGAATTCAAAAGTTCATATCGTAATCATCGAAGCTTGTACACGACATCACGTACGATAAACAGATCGAACCGCTCGAGTCATTCACGCTTACTCATGTACACACCGAAGCGGAAGTGCTGCCGTTGCCACTGTATGTACGCGAATCGCGAGCGAAAGGAAGATCACCGCTGCTCGTAGTCGTAGTACGGGGCCTGGCCGGGGACCGCTGCGCCGGGGTCGCATAACGAGTCGAGTCGTGTACCAGCTGCAGTAGAACAGTCACATGAACGTCATGTTTACGACCGCCAGAAAAGAGTTTAAAAAGTCAATTCACTTCTGACATCATGTTAGCTTTTGCCTCTTTCACCTACACTCACTCTATAGGTTACTCAATAGACGACAATAGACACTGGTTCTGCCATTCTAAGTTCCTTCTAGAGGCTTTATTCTCTGGCAACTTCTCACGTGTACAACTGTACATCCTTTTCAACACAACCACAGATGGCGCTATTACATCTTGTAACATGTACTATTCCTTTATTTTCTACAATCGATAACTAAAATGACGCATTTGAGTTAAAGGGGACCACCAGGCAAAGAAAAAAAACACATACGTAATTATATGTTTTGGTACCGTTTTGTGATATAAAATTGATACCCAACAATTTGAATGAATATGATTGATAACAAAATAGCAATACAATTCATCACCAACGACGAATGGCAGGAAAGGATTATTAGGATCGAAAGAAAACCAAAACACTATTTACAGTGGAACATGGTATACAATAGATGTCAACTTAAGTTTATACTTGCTTATATACATCACTAACTAACGACTATATTATGGTAAAGAAAAGCAAATCACTCACTACAAAATCAATCCATAGATAATATATTTTCACAAAAGGCAACTAAAATTAATCAAATTATGATTACCTTGATCAATGAGTACAGCGTGGAGAAAAACATCAGAACATAGACACCAAGATCCCGGAGCCTAGCAAGACAAAAGAAAATTAACAAATATAAACAATGATATTACATTAGTATAACACAATGAGGAATACAAGATTGTTTAAAGGGATAGTTGAGTTTTGGTCGAACTGAATTTCAGTAACCGACACCTGCACTATTCCTGTTATCATTCAAAACTCAAGTGGGCGCTCTATAAAACTCATCGGTTT
>JBAMJV010006815.1:0-75000 GCA_037951105.1 Echinarachnius parma | reverse complement strand
AACTATGTTTTCTTACGGTGTTTTATTTAAAGGGGTATTCCGGGCCTGATAAAACCATTCGTTATTTGAATAAGCAGAATAAGAGGCATAATTGGTGAAAATTTGATCAAAATTGGACAAGAAACACGGGAGTTATACATATTTGAACATCATGTAGTAATGAGCGATCGTTTCAAAATTGCCGCCATATGCAACATCATTGACGAGCAACTCGCCATGGCTTTAGTACATGAAAATACACTTATTTCTCATTTTCGTTGCTAAAAATTAAATTTTCTCTGCTTGTTTTCACGAATTCATAGAAGAATATCGATGGGCCAACCTCTTTGGAATTTGTAAGCTGATAAATTTGCTTTGTTATGAAGAAAATTAAAATTTTGTAAAATTTCCATGTAGAAGTCAAAATGGCTGCAGCTCGCAAGTGACGTCACGATCGATAGCAATTGCGAACGATACTAAAAATCGGAGCAAAGTTCATCCTGTCATAACTTTTGTATTGCTCTACCGTTTTGGCTCAGATTTTCGATCATGATTCTTCATATTCACTTCATTTTATAGCAAACATCACATTTCTGGGGTGGAATTCCCCTTTAAATTTTTGTCTCTACATACATACATACATACATACATACATACATACATACACACATACATACATACACAGACACACGCGCAAACACACACACACACATTCATTTTGTTATAGGCCTACAATACGCACATCTATATTAGGACGGTGTTTTTGTCTGTCGCCAATATTTTTCCGTCGCCAAAATGTTTCGGTCGCCAAGATGTGTCCAGAATGCAGTTTTCAAGCCGCGTCTGGGCAATAAAATCGCGATGCAGCTTCTATACTGACGTAATGTGCGTGCGAAAAAAAACCCTTGGTGCGTTTTACTAACCAAAGTGATGTGTCCAGAATGCAGTTTTCAAGCTGCGTCTGGGCAATAAAATCGCGATGCAGGTTCTACTTACGAAATGTGCGTGCGAAAAACAAACCCGTAGTGCGTTTTATAACCAAAGTGATACCTCAAACATTGAACAAATTACTACCGGTCAGACGTGGAGCGTGAGTCTGCGATAAGCTTTCGTCTGGAGCACCTCAGTTGTTTACGAGTTGACCGCTATTGAAGTGCCTTGGAAAAACTGCCGTATCTCTCTTGAAACCTTACCAAAATTCATATTTCATATACCAAATGAAAGAAGAATAACCTATTGTTACTGATAAATATAATATTCGAACAAAATAATGTGAGAAAATATTAAAAAATAGGCATGATCCCACCACAAAACAAAAATAATTTAAGCTTCAGAAAAGTAGAAAATTTCATTATTTATCACCCTTGGGCAAAGCCGAAACTTAAATATATGATTAATCATACATTTATAAGACTTAACACCAAATACCCTGTCAATTTGTTTTATTTTAAAGAGTCATGTCGGGAAAATCCCCAACAATGTCGATTACGATCGGACCTGCGATTGTCTCGCGCTACGAGAGTGCATGGCAGTCCCAACAGTACATTTTCGTGTAGTGTGCTGTGCGGTACTGGTAGTCCGCCGGTAGTTCACACACTGCAAAACGAGTGCCAATGTCCAACTCTGGAAAGTCAATTAAATCGTTCTTTTTGTGATGTCTGGAGTCATTTCTGTGCTGCATGAGTGAATGACTGAATATGATCAGAACGTGATTTTGATTAATCATACATTTATAAGACTTAACACCAAATACCCTGTCAATTTGTTTTATTTTAAAGAGTCATGTCGGGAAAATCCCCAACAATGTCGATTACGATCGGACCTGCGATTGTCTCGCGCTACGAGAGTGCATGGCAGTCCCAACAGTACATTTTCGTGTAGTGTGCTGTGCGGTACTGGTAGTCCGCCGGTAGTTCACACACTGCAAAACGAGTGCCAATGTCCAACTCTGGAAAGTCAATTAAATCGTTCTTTTTGTGATGTCTGGAGTCATTTCTGTGCTGCATGAGTGAATGACTGAATATGATCAGAACGTGATTTTGATTAATCATACATTTATAAGACTTAACACCAAATACCCTGTCAATTTGTTTTATTTTAAAGAGTCATGTCGGGAAAATCCCCAACAATGTCGATTACGATCGGACCTGCGATTGTCTCGCGCTACGAGAGTGCATGGCAGTCCCAACAGTACATTTTCGTGTAGTGTGCTGTGCGGTACTGGTAGTCCGCCGGTAGTTCACACACTGCAAAACGAGTGTCAATGTCCAACTCTGGAAAGTCAATTAAATCGTTCTTTTTGTGATGTCTGGAGTCATTTCTGTGCTGCATGAGTGAATGACTGAATTAATTATGATCAGAACGTGATTTTTTTGTTGTACATGCCGATGTTTGGTGCGTGATGGAGATATATAAGACAAAAACAAATTTCTCAAAATTTGAAGAAGAAAAACAGGGGATCCTTTCGTGAAGGGCTACCGAAATATGTTGTTCACTTGCATTTTAAATGCTTTTTGTAAATGTCTACTCGAAGTGTATACGTATTTGTTTTTGCACTTAAGCAGTGGCATACCCAGGATCTTTTGAACGGGGGCTTTTAGTCAGCGGGCCGGGGTAGTCGTAGAAAAATTTCAAAGCCGACATCAACACTTTTTGACATTTTCAAAACCGAGGTCATGGTTTTTCAACATTTTCGAGGCCGGGATCACGGTTTTTCGACATTTTCAAGGCCGAGACCACGGTTTTTCGACATTTCGAGGCCAAGACTACGGTTTTCGCACTTTTCGAGGCCGAGACCATGAAGCGAGACCAACAATTTTAGACATTTTCAAGGCCGAGGTCACGGTTTTTCAACATTTTCAAGGCCGGGATCACAGTTTGTCAACATTTTGGAGTCCGAGACACCAGTTTGTCGACATTTGCGAGGCCGAGACTACGGTTTTCTCAGTTTTCGAGGCCGAGACCAACAATTTTTGACATTTTCAAAACCGAGGTCATGGTTTTTCAACATTTTCGAGGCCGGGATCACGGTTTTTCGACATTTTCAAGGCCGAGACCATGGTTTTTCGACATTTTCGAGGCCGAGACTACGGTTTTCGCACTTTTCGAGGCCGAGACCATGAAACGTAAACAAATTTAAAAGCCGAGACCAACAATTTTCGACATTTTCAAGGCCGAGATCACGGTTTTTCAACATTTTCGAGGCCGGGATCACAGTTTGTCAACATTTTAGAGTCCGAGACACCAGTTTGACGACATTTTCGAGGCCGAGACTACGGTTTTCTCAGTTTTCGAGGCCGAGACCAACAATTTTCGACATTTTCAAAACCGAGGTTACGGTTTTCGACATTTTCGAGGCCGGGAACACTGTTTTTCGACATTTTCGAGGCTGAAACAATGGTTTTTTGACATTTTCGAGGCCCGAGACTACGGTTTTCGCAGTTTTCGAGCCCGAGATCATGAAAAATGACAGTCGAGGCCGCTTAAATTTGGTATTGAGACCGCTTAAATTTGGTCTCGAGACCGCTAAAATGTGGTTTCGAGACCAGTTAAGATTTGAAATGGGGGGGGGGGGGGAGTTCAAACCCCCCCCCCCCCCCCAAACAGACATTTTTTTTTTTACTACTACTATACTACTACTGATGCTACTACTACTACTAACAACAATAATACTTCTACAGCTACTACTACTTAACCATGTTTACTGTTTTGTTGTTGTTGAAGAAACTGAACACTATTTGTATTACTTTGCCTAATACGTCCAGTACCCATCACCCCTCACTTACTAACACTACCCCCCCCCCCCCTTGCTCACTGCCTGCATGCTGCCCAGTATCTATACGTATGTTTAGTGACTGGTGCTGAACTTGACGAAATGCTGACCACTGATACGCTCTCATAACTTATTTAACTAATAATAATTTTAGAATCCATTACTAAACCAAATGTTTTTTTTTACACTCGGACATATAAAAAAAAAAGATTTACAAAAATACAACATTCAACATATCTCACTCAAAGATCTGGTGACGGGTAATTTGCTAGTTTTGATTAAAAGATGATTATTTTACCATTTTATGTCGAGTAGGCTCTGAGACAGACGGTGCGAGAGTAGCTCTTCTCTATTAGACTCGATCATTGTCTGAAAAATGTAAAGACACAGGCCATGAATACTTAATTGTTATCAATACCATGAATACTCTATACCTATAGCAAGGTTTTATCATATTAATAAGTGTTTTTTTATGTATCACTTGATATTGATTTTATCACTAAATTTCAGTTCGACCAAATTCAGTTCGTTTTCTTTTAGTTTTATAAAAGAGAAAGAAAAGTCAGGACATGATTTTCTTGCTCTTTAACAAAGACAACCCTGTACATGATGACGACTGAAGAAGAGATGTTCATATCATACCTTTACACAATTCCAGAATAACATTAGAATATGAATCGAAATAGGTAACACTCTTACAAGTACCTATTTGATTGCATATTTTCATTATCGTTATTACTTACATATGTATTACGAGGAAAGGGCATCTAAATGAAGAAGAACATTACTGTTTTGTAATTTTTTTAATTTCGTGGACTTATTTGGGAAATTGGATAGCTCCTGGGCCCCGGTAGCAGAAAGAGATCGAAGGGCTCAACAAAAAGTCTGTATGGTCTACAGCATAGTCCACAACTTGATAGACATTCCACCAAACACCTACTTCATACAAACCACTGGCCCTTCAACCCGTGGAAATCCGGACAAGTTTCAAATACCCTACGCAAGAAACCAAGTCTACCAAAAGTCATTTTTTCCTGATGCAACTAGGCTGTGGAATGCCCTGCCATCAGAGATAGTTGGTAGCACCTCCTTAGATATATTCAAGAAGGAGGTGGCGCAGGTTAGGCTCCGCTGAGCCTAGCGCGCGATATTATACAAATAGCGCACGGCACGGCGTTCGATAGTGTAAGTGCAGTGCACGCGAGGTTTCTTTAGATTGGTGCCGCCTCTGCGCACGAGCCGCTAGGCGAGTGCGCAGTGCGTACCATCTAAAGATACCGAGCGTACACTGCACGTACATTGCCGAACAACTATATAGGGCAAGTGCGCTATTGGTTTTATAAAATAGCGACACATCGAGTTTTGATAACAAATAAAAATCCAAAATGACAAATAAGCTATTCTTACTTACCGAATTAAAGGTCCATGGGATTCCACATTTTGCTGCAAGCTCGAGTCGAGTATAATCCATAAGGGTACCACATCATTAAAATCCAAACACAGTTATAATATGAAACGCTCCAATTTCGATCACGAGAGTGTGCAATATCATTTATTTTGCGCATCTTTTTGCACGCCCGTGCAGTGCGCGAAAAGTTGAATGTCACGTGACGCGTTTTGACCAATTACCATGCTTGAAATACTATAGCTATTTTATAAAGTACGATAATACGCCAACGGCGGTCTGTACTTAAATTGGAAGAAGAAGAAGAATCGATTGTAAGTTACGATTGATCGTAAGTCAGAAAATTTACGTGTTTCAACCAATCAGATTTGCGCATCTAGAACACGTGATCTGACTTACGATTAATTGCAACTTACAATCGATTGTATCTCTTTCTGCAACGGGGCCCAGGAGAACCACTTTAAACCAGGACGAGGTCAATACAGTATGCATGTTGTACAAAATAAAATTGTCCCAAATAGGATAACATCATATAATATAGAAACAAAGTACAAACAAAACAAATAAAGAAAAATTACCTGAAGTGCGCAGTAACGTTCACCCTTATTCTCTTTTTGTTCATGTGTTGGTCCGGGGTCCAAGTACTTGAAATCAAACGTTGTCTGTGGTTTTATTTGAGGGAATGAACAACATGAATTAGATATAACATCATAGTTAGAAATAAACATTATTGGTATGTAATTTTCCATCGGAACACAAAGTTCGTATTACGGACCTAAATAAGCCTATATGGGCCTAGGAAAACATAATAGTAAAATAGTGTATTTCATATTTTGCAATATTCTTTTGATTGTTTGCCATACTGCACCCTAAACATATTTTACAAAATGGAATTATCGCATTATGAAATTTCAGGATTGTAATGACGAACATAGAATTGAGTGTATAATATTAACAGTGAAATTATGAATTAAATAGTGGACAAATAATACAAAACAATACAAACAAAATGATATAAATCATAATTTGACGTAATATCACCTGATAGTCAGGATGAAAGGAGGGTAGTTCTGACGTCACAACGCACCGGTCCATTACCATCCGGGCTACATCCGGGAGTTTCTCGATGAGCGCCTTGATTGGTGAAACATTGTCCGCATTGCGACACGACATAGCAAGCTCCCACCTATGAAGTACAGTTTGATTTGCAAATATAATTTAGAATAGATATTTCAATCGATCATAATTAATGTCGGAATAGTGTATACTAGTATATCTTTACATGTTGGTATTTGTTTTCTTTCTTCAAAGTTTAGAACAGAACATAAAGCACGGTCGACTGATGGAGGAGGGGGCGGGGGGGGGGGGCATGCTAGTTGTTACTTGTTGTTACTAAAGGGGTGCGTGCACCCCGTATCCCCTCCGGACCCCCTCTTCTCAGTAGCTACGCCAGTGTACGTGTGTCATATGTTTGGAGAGGGTGGGGGGGGGGGGGGCAGCAGGGGCTATGGAGGTTCGGTTCATTGCATGATTAACAAAATAAACGCAAAAACATTAAACAAAGCCGACACATGAAGGACGATACTATCACAAACAGACTGACCTATCGCTCTGAATGATAGCCGCCGCAATAGGTTCTGCCTCTTGCCGTATGGCCAGCTCCAGCGGGGTGAGCGAGTCGGCGTTCTTGTGGTTCAGGTCGGCGCCGCGCTCCAGCAACAACCGGGCTGCATCTGTCGACCCGTGGAGGCAGCAGAGCTGGAGGGCTGTATTCTGTGTAAACAAAGAGTATAATGGATAGTACTGTATATAATAAGGTGGACAAGATTCGAAAATTTTACAAGATTTTGTATACGAGGTTTTAACTAAACAAATGACTCGGGATCGTACCAAACAATCATTGTCAATCAATCAATAAATCAATCAATTAATCATTCGATCGATAAATTAATTAACCATTCAGTCAGGTCAATATACAAAAGAATATAGCAAGAAGGTGGTGAAGAAGAAAAAGGACGAAAAGGGCTTCGTACCATTTTCACTATATTTATATCTGTCTATATACGATGTAAATTAATATATTACTTTGTTTATTTCTTGTTTTTTTTAATTTTTAATAAAACCTTTTGAATTTGATGCTGAACCTCACAATATCCAGTGCTTCTGTCTCATAATAATGAGGATCTGGACATAGACTAAAGAGGCATCGATTGTGACCTGCGTCCAGAAAAAACCTTTGAATTGAATTGAATTGAATTGAATTGAATTGAACTTTATTTTCCACATCATCAACATATGAGAACAATTACAAAATAGACCTAAATTATCCGCCATAGTATCTAACCTGATCAGTGTCGACATCGTCGACCGCCGCTTGGTGATCGATGAGTATGGAGATCGTCTCTGGGTCGTTGTTTGCTGCAGCGAACAATTACAAAATAGACCTAAATTATCCGCCATAGTATACTAACCTGATCTGTGTCGACATCGTCGACCGCCGCTTGGTGATCGATGAGTATGGAGATCGTCTCTGGGTCGTTGTTTGCTGCAGCGAACAATTACAAAATAGACCTAAATTATCCGCCATAGTATACTAACCTGATCTGTGTCGACATCGTCGACCGCCGCTTGGTGATCGATGAGTATGGAGATCGTCTCTGGGTCGTTGTTTGCTGCAGCGTGCATAACGGCTGTGCAAAACTCATGGTCCCTTGAACGGAAGAAAGCGCATTTTAAAAATTATAAGTAGTACTTTCCGCATATATTTCTGTTTTGTTTTGTAGGATCATATAATAGGGCATCCAACTCTTTTCTTATACTGTCTCTCCAAAATAAGTTGGTTATTTGTGTCAAAATAAATAAACATATTTTCTATAATCTTACAAAAGCTCCCAAAGACGGGCTATTTCGATAAGTCCGTATTTAATTCACAATGGGAGTCAGCTGATCATTATATAATAGCTACCTTGTGACTACATGTATAATAAAGGTCATTATGCATCTCTTGAAAAGAAATACAACTTATAAACAATAAATTCTTTTTCTAAATGTCACCGTTTTTGGCAATAAAACTTTCAGTGGGAAGCGGAGGTGTCTCAGGGTGTGTTTTGCAATTTTCAAACATATGAAAAAGTGTGTGATTGCGTGTGTGTGCGTGATCGTGTGTTGGGAGGAGGGGGGGGGGGGGCAATCCCCTCCACTTTTAAAAGTGTGAGTGTGGGGGGGAGGGGGAGCTTATACCCCCTCCGTCCGTCCCCACCTGTTGACGCCCATGGGGACGTATAAAGGGGGTAAACTGTTACCTGCTGCAGACGAATGCCCCCAGTTTGAGGAGCGACGTGGCCACATCTGGGTGCCCGTGTCGGCTGGCTAGGATGAGCGGTGTTTGATTGAAACCATCGTTTGTGTTTAGCAGCCCGGGTTTCAGACGCAACAACTCTTCAACGACCGCCTGGTGTCCATTTCTTGAAATGAAATGAAAAGAAAGAGAGAAAAAAAATTAGAGAGTGTGAAAATCACGTTTTTAAAATTCTATTGTACTGTAATTTTGGATTGCAGATAAGGTAGGATTTCATCTTTACATGTCTTAAAGGGATCAATAGTAACATTGTCAAAATCAACAAAACTTTGTAAGTTTTGTCAACACCTTCTTAGTTTGTGCACATGTCAATGAAGTTACAAGATCCTTTTAAATATTTATTATTACTATCATTATTATTATTATTAGTAGTAGTATTATTATGAGTATTATTATTAGTATTATTATTCTCATTAATATTATTATTATTACAATTAATATAATTATTATTATTATTGTCATAAGTATTAATATTATTATTGAATTATTATAATTCTTGCTCTTAATATTATTTATTATTGCTTCTGCAGGAATCTTCAGGATTGAAGGAGGCAGATTATAGTTAGAAGGAGAAGAAGAAGATTGATGTTGCTATCATTTCATATCATACTCAGCGGCTGTGTGAACTGGTGTCTTTCCATAGTAGTCCTTTGCTTTCGGTTCCGCCCCTTGACTCGTTAATAACTTCAGGATCTATATAGATGGTAAGGGGTAAAATAGACGCACAAAAAATTCATATTTGCGAATGAGCAGAAAACAGAATCGGACAAAAACGTGTATGAACACAAAAAACATAACAAGCAAAAGTTGATAATGGTGTATCTGGAAGAAAACATAAACGTAATTTTTCAGGGAAAACGGTTTATGCACGTCGCTATGTAATAGTTGAGTTTAGGTCAAACTTAATTTTTAGTAACCAAAACCTGCACCATTGCGGTACAAACTAATAGTTACTCCACCATGCTCGAAAGGTATACACAATTACAAACGACTAATTAAAAACCCTGTTATCATTCAAAAAGAGCCGTTACAACTCAAGAGGGCGCTCTCTAAAAACGAATTGGTTTTAACCATTTTCCATACAAAATTGTGCGTGTGATGTTTTGTTGTTGTAAGATAATGATTAAATAGAGATATCATCAAAAACCTATTTTGATTTTTTTCAAAGAATTCTTTATTCGTCAAATCTTACAACTATGAGAACATTCGAAAGGGAATGATTCTCATTTCACATGTTTTATTCAATGAACTTTCAAATGGAATTAAAACCAACCAATTTAGTGTCAAGGGGAATTTCGGGAAGTACCAAGTGTACCTTAAATAAATGTCTGGTCAGTTTCCCCAGGCTGTTTTAATTCATTTATAAACAAGCTGCATCACTCAATCGGTGCATCACTCAATCGGTGATCCCTCGCACATCTCCCTATAAGTTTATTTCTTATACTTTGGGTTTGTGTCAAGTTTATAAGCACGAGCATTGACAAGGGGTTTGGGACGGACAACCATCACAACAGCGTTCTTGCTCAGTTGGTAGCTAGAGCACCGGTCTAGCAATTATCCGGAGGTCTCATGTTTGATTCCCGGGGAAGCTCAATTTTCTTGTCTCAAATTCATTAATATTGACGGTATAGAAAGACCTCAGATGAGCACCTTTAAATGTCCGATTTTGGCAGCGTAATGAAGCGGAGTTTGGTCGTCGTGGTCGACGTCGTTGACGAGCGCATTGGCTCCGTTGTCGAGGAGGAAAGCGACGAAGGTGGAATCGGGGTTCTTGCTCTTCACCGCCCAGTGAAGACAAGTCCGAGAATTGTTGTCACGTACTGGTGCATGAACAGAAAGATATACATTGGAAAAATAAAAGAGTTCTTTAGCAACTTTGTTCCCAAAAAATACCTTTTTTTTTTCACGAGGGCTATTTTGAAAATTTTGAGGGAGAAAAACGTCCTCGTGAAATTATTCACGAGGGCTATTTTGGGGCTCACAGGGGCTCTTATTTTTTGTTTACATCGTTTACACTACTCACGGGTCTTGTTGTGACCTATCCGATTATGCCATGTTTGGTACGTTTCTTTTTTCTTTTTTTTTCGCCCCCGTGCCGTGGCTCACGGGGGCGATTTCAAAGGTTTCGGGGGCGATCGCCCGTCGACCCCGTGTATTTTTTCGGGAGCAAAAAATAAGTATGTTCTCGGGTGGTGAATTTTATTTGGGGCCGTGGCTGGTCATGCTGGTTAGCAAGCTCAAACTGCCGTAATCATGAAACATTGACAAATGTGACTTCCACTGTTTTACTTGTCGACAAGTGACGTTCCGAAGTTTTAAACCATGATTTAATCATTGCTTTTCCTAAACATCCTTTGTTAATTATAGCCGTTGTTGCTCTAAAGTTATTTATAGACGTATGATCCATGAATACGAACATATTACCATTAACATCACTACAAAATTACTTTGGAAGTAAATAGCATATTACAAGTCAGACATTTCTAAAGTAGTCCTGCATTAAAACAAAACAAAAACAACAACAAAACGGCCGTAATCTTTTCATAATTTAGTACGACTTGTGTTTATGATCATTATTAAAACATATTTTAAAGTTTTATCAATAATGTTGCTCCCTTTATTCGCCTTTGTTTGTTTTAACCCAATAATAACTACAATACTTTATCAATTTGTGTCATTTTGACATGTTTACCTCTTATGCTGGCACCATGTTTGAGGAGCGCTGACATCGCGTTTATCTGCCCGTTCCATGCGGCGCAAAGCAGGGGCGTGAAGCCGTACTTGGTGCGATGTTTAACATCGCCGTTCTAAATTTAAAAAAAATATAAACAAATAAATTAAGCGCTTTATCAAAAAAGGAGGAAATTCATTGTATTACATAACTTTACAAAACAAATTAAGCTTATCCTAATATTTTGATTTATAACTACGTAGCCGCGTAAATTATTATTTTACATAATTATAACTTTACTAATTAAAACAAATTACCGCCAGTTAAACAAATTGTACTTAGGCCTATAACACATTAGAAAACAATTATTGTTTGCCTTTTCGTGTTGAAAATGGGTGTGATATCCATAACATGATACATACATCTGCTGAAGAATGACATAGATCTACCAACAACAGCATCAGCTTTACATTCTAGAAAAAAGCAGCAACGTAAACTAGCGATACAAACAAATATTAAAACGACGAAAAAATATTTAGTAAGCAGGGGGTGTATTCTGAAACGACTTTAAGTCACTAAAATATATTTTTAGCAAATCGCTATTCCTTATAAAGTACAGTTGAATATTTTAGTGACGCATATATGACGTAGATACAATAAATTTAAACTTATAAAACCGTTTTCAGAATACACCCAACTTTAGTTATAATTAATCTTACCGCATTGGCTAGCACATCGATCACACCACAGTGATTGTGTAACGATGCCCTGTAAGAAAAACAAACAAACAATGGACATAATTATACATAAATGTCACCTTTTAAAACATTCTCTGTACAAGTTGTCATTACACAAATTGACAGGAATATAATGACTTCACAATAATATGTTATAGGCCAACTTGATTATAATGTATGATTATCAGCACATTTAAAGTGAAAAAAAAAAACACTACTGAATAAAAAGTTTGTAATGTGTTATATTAGATAAATGGACTAGCTATCTTGATTTTAAAGTATAGTCTTGTGAACAATAAACTTTATTAATGATTATAGTAGCACATAATGATGAGAGGGGGCTGAAAGTGCGACCATTAAAACATTGAAAATTAAATAAATACATTTTATTGACATCATACACAGTTTCGTATATAGGGGGGGGGGGGGGGGGGGGGTCACGTGCCTCCCACCCTACAATTTGACAAAAATAATTAAATATATGTGTACAAATAAAGGAATTAATTAGGTGTGCCCCCAATTATTAACGTGCCCCCCCCCCCCCCCCCCCCCTAACCAAACAAATTCGGTCCAACCAAGCTATCATCGGCTCACGTGTGAAGTGGCGTCAAGCCAATGTTGTCCTCCACCTCGACCTGAGCACCGTTCGCCAGAAGCAGCTCGATTATGTTCGTCACCCCAGAGATGGCGGCGACATGCAGCGGGGTGCCCCCAGATCTAATCGGCTTGTCAATGATCGCACGTGATTTCACTAAGAAATCCACCATCTGCAGATATTGATAAGAACATGATTTCAAAACGGTACAATAGTTATACAGCGGAACCTCGATTTAAAGAGGTAACAAAACCCTCTTATAACAAGGTATTTCTGCTGGTCCACGCTATTTGTACACGTTCGTCTTTTTACCCATGATATGATATATACCATGCAGGGCCCCGGCCTGTTGCAGAAAGAGATACAATCGATTGTAATTAGTTAAAATTAATTGTAAGTTAGAAACATTGCGCGATTTAACCAATCAGATTTGCCCATTTAGAACACCTAGGTCCCGTTGCAGAAAGAGATACAATCGATTGTAAGTTACAATTCAGTGTAAGTCAGAAACTTTGCCCGTTTCAACCCACCAATCAGATTCACGCATTTAGAACACGTGATCTGACTTACAATTAATGGTAACTTACAATTGATTGTATCTCTTTCTGCAATGAGGCCATGATCTGACTTACAATTAATGGTAACTAACAATTGATTGTATCTCTTTCTGCAACGGGGCCATGATCTGACTTACAATTAATGGTAACTTACAATCGATTGTATCTCTTTCTGCAACGGGGCCATGATCTGACTTACAATTAATGGTAACTTACAATTGATTGTATCTCTTTCTGCAACGGGGCCATGATCTGACTTACAATTAATTGTAACTTACAATCGATTGTATCTCTTTCTGCAACGGGGCCATGATCTGACTTACAATTAATGGTAACTTACAATCGATTGTATCTCTTTCTGCAACGGGGCCATGATCTGACTTACAATTAATGGTAACTTACAATTGATTGTATCTCTTTCTGCAACGGGGCCATGATCTGACTTACAATTAATGGTAACTTACAATTGATTGTATCTCTTTCTGCAACGGGGCCATGATCTGACTTACAATTAATGGTAACTTACAATTGATTGTATCTCTTTCTGCAACGGGGCCATGATCTGACTTACAATTAATGGTAACTTACAATCGATTGTATCTCTTTCTGCAACGGGGCCATGATCTGATTTACAATTAATGGTAACTTACAATCGATTGTATCTCTTTCTGCAACGGGGCCATGATCTGATTTACAATTAATGGTAACTTACAATTGATTGTATCTCTTTCTGCAACGGGGCCATGATCTGACTTACAATTAATGGTAACTTACAATTGATTGTATCTCTTTCTGCAACGAGGCTCTGGTAATTATTACAAGATTATAGTCATGGTCCTTAGATCCTCGTTATAGGGGCATTCTTCGATAAGTGTATATTTTCGACCATCGTGAGATTGTGAATATCAAAACTATTTCTCCACTTTCTTTCTGTGTGTTTAATATATGTTAACATCTGTAGATTAGGGAAATATTGTTTGGCGCGATCTTTAATGGGGCTATGTAATATTTTTTTATTTTTTATTAACATGTACACTGTTAATGCGTCATCTCCGTTACGACATTTTTGCACAACTACCGTAGATCGTCGCATTTTAACTGAAGAACATAATTCACTTCTTATTCAATCTTTGTTTGGAAAGAAAGGGTGACTGTGAAAAGAAGAACTGAAAAAAAAAAACATTGGTCAACCATAATCACATTTTTTCCCTCTAGAGCCACCATTTATACTTGCCTTGCTGAATAAATAGTGAATTTTGCCAAATAGTTTTGCTTTCAATCAGTGTGATGAAATTTTCTCAGGAATTTAGGATAAAGAGAGGTACATGATTACGAGTAAATATAGATCGCTAAAAATACCAATACAAATATTTTTTACCAGAGTATAATCTTTGTTTAAATTTATGCATTTCAACTCAGCGTGACGGAGATGACTGAAGCGTGACGGAAATGACCGAAGCGTGTATTTAAGAATACATTATAACCACATGTTATATAATAATCTAAAATTCATGCAAACTAAGCTTTGTCATAGAATATTTGTCAATTTTGAACAACATTGTGTGTCAATTAACTGAGTTGACAATCCAACTCAAACTCATCATCTCAGTCACAAAAGAGCCGTGACGGAGATGACGCGTGACGGAGGTGACTATCAGACACATTTAAAGCGCCGATAGCTAATGGCAATGTATTCAATACAAATGAGCGATAGTGTTGTATGGTTGTTCCGTGGGCACATTCATACAAATGATTAGAAATTCAATCTAACATCTTTATCTAGCTAATATCAATCGTTTGGAGATGATAATCATCATCTCCGTCACAAAAAAAAAAAACGTGACGGAGATGACTTTCAGACACATTTAAAGCGCTGATAGCTTATAGCAATTTATGCAATACAAATAAGCGATAGTAAGCAAATAGGTACCGTTGGTTAAGGTGATGGCACAAACTATCACTTCCGAGGCGATCTGGATGTAGCTATCTTTCCGAAGCGAAGCTGAGGAAAGATAGCGTATACATACATTCAGATCGCCGAGGAAGTGATAGTTTGCCATCGCCTGAAACCAATAGGTGATTATTTGCTTTATATTCGACAAGGCTACCGGTGAAGAAGGGATTGATTTGATGTGGCGTCTTTGCTGCAATATCTGGAAGGAGAAAGAGTGGCCTAAAGACTGGTGTAGAGCTGTATTCATAACATTACCAAAGAAGGGGGATCTGAAAGAATGTTCAAATCATCGGACAATAAGCTTGATTTGTCATGCAGGTAAAGTACTTCTGAAGATCATTAGCGGGAGAATGAAAGTCAAGCTGAAAGATCTCAGAAGAGCAGGCAGGGTTCCGTGAAGGCAGGGGGACAAGATATCAGATTGTTAACATCAGAAATGTAATCGAGAAATGCAGAGAACTCAAACACCCTCTTTATATGTGTTTCATAGATTACAGTAAGGCATTCGACTGTGTAAGCCACCATCAACTGTGGGATACAATGACAAAGATGGGATTCCCAAGTCACATAGTAGGACTGATCAAGAATCTTTACCAGGACCAAGAATCTACAGTGAGGACCAGTAGCGGGGATACTGAGTGGTTTGAAATAGGCAGAGGTGTACGTCAGGGCTGTATACTATCTCCAAACCTTTTTAATATATACTCCGAGGACATCATGAGAGAGGCACTGGAAGGTTTCAATGGAGGAGTGAAATTCGGAGGTACAAAGATTACAAACTAGGTATGCAGATGACACTACTCTAGTTTGCAGCAGCAGAGAGGAGCTCATTGACCTATTGAACCGTATTAAAAAGGCGAATGAAGAGAAAGATCTTCTATTGAACACTAAAAAGACTAAAATAATGGTAGTCGACAAAGACAGCAACAACAACGATTTCTACATAGATGGAAAGAAGATTGAAATAGTCAGTCAGTTTGATTATTTGGGTTCAATAATCAATAACAAAGGGGAGAGCACCACAGAGATAAGGAGAAGACTGGCAATAGCAAGATCAAACGTGCAGAGCATGTCTCATATCTGGAAAAGCCGAGGCCTTTCACTCGATCTGAAGGTTCGACTTCTTCGTGCAACTGCATTCTCCATTGCTACATATGGATGCGAGGCTTGGGCCATGACAAAGAACGACAGAAAAAGAGTTGACGCTTTTGAGATGTGGTGCTACAGACGGCTTCTACAGGTGTCTTGGCAAGATATGTAGACAAATGTATGGATTCTGAACAAGATTGGTACAGACTTAACTATCAGAAGGGGAATTATGGAACGAAAACTAAAGTACTTTGGGTACATCGTTAGGAGAACTGAAGGAATTGAAAAAAAGAATACTGCAAGGCGCAATTGAAGGAAAACGTGGCAGAGGTCGTCCACCTACATCTTGGACTGACGATATCAAGAGAGTGTCCGGGGAAGGAATGAAGGGTGCAACACACTTGGCAGAAGATAGAGTTGCATGGCGTGCTCTCGTGAAGACCACAGCAGCGCTTTACAGCGCCACCTGAACTTGATGATGATGATGATGATTCGACATCGAACTTCTAGATCTACATGTAGGTCTAGTCTAAGCAGGCCTAGGTCTAGACTATATAAATCTAAGTACTGTTAGTGTTACTAGGTTTGATCTACTTACCAGCAATGTCAATGTTATTCCAATTTCGGTAACATGGTAATTCCATGACAATTCCATTATTTTATAACAGTTCAAATGTCAACTATAACTCCTTGAAAATTCCAAAAGTTAAAACGCGAAATGTAAACTCCCCCCCAAAACAGTTCAAAGTCAACAAACACGAAAATAGAGTCTTCCCAACACCTTGGTCTAGCGCATCCAAGACCAAGTCCACGGTCAGACAGTTCGTCAAAATGTATGCTTCCAGCATCGCAATAATCTTGGAACACTTTCAGGCTGAACTTAAGTTGTCGCTTTGTATTTTTACTTTCACTCTCAAGCAAAAGAATGTCCATTTCAGCTTCGTTAGAGCTCAAATCGTACGTCGAACAACAGAACAAGCACTGAAGCAGCAAACGGTGTAACGTATCATATGGTACGGTACAGTACAGTGCATGCAGCGCATGCATATTATTATATGCAGCTTCAGTACAGTGCATAAATATGCAGTGTGCTACGTATGCACAACGAATAAAATTAAATTTGTAATTCGCGCGCATACCGTAGAGTTATCATGCACATGTACGTACGTACGCCAATGGCCACACACGAGCTCCACAGTCAAGTCAATGCAACCGCGGAGTGTAGATAGTACTTTACCAATTATCTAATGAGTGCAACGCACTTTTGCGAAGATATCTACACAGTGTAACGAAGTTTTCTTCTCCCATCAATGATGGGCGAAACTATGTTTCATCACGTGATTAACTTTTGACCAATCGTAGAGCAAGATTATTAGTATGTGGAATATAATGTTATATAGTTGTTCCGCGGGCACACTCATACAAATGATTAGAAATTCAATCTAATATCTTTATCTAGCTAATATCAAGCGTTCGGAGATGACGCTTAATAAAGGTACGGACCTGGTTTTTGAGAAAGATCTATAAAAAAAAACAATGTTACTTACCTATAGACTGGGGAAAAAACGTGTCTCTTCTTTCTACTACCTAGTCACCCGACATGTTGCCACCAAGATCACTCAAATTTAGCATATTTTTGTACCGTAGATGACGGACTCAAAATGGTTTATATTCACTTGGTCTAATACCACTTGGTCTAATCATCAGTTCGTCTAACTCCACTTCGGCTAAACCCATTTGGTCTAATCATCACTAGGTCTAATGCCCATTTAGGCAATTGCCGTTTCGTCTAATCACCAAATGGGCCAATTGTCACTTCGTCTACTTTTTTTTTTCCTCGTTTGATACCAGTTGGTCTAATTCTCAGTTAGGCTAATTACCGTTTGGTCTAAAACCATTTGGTCTAATATCCGTTTGGTCTATTACCGTTTCGTCTAATACCAATATGTCTATTTCCACTTGGTCTAAAAGCAGTTCGTCTAGTGCCATTTCGTCTAAACACTATTTCGGCTAATGACCAGATAGTGGGCGTTATAATCAGGTACCTTTAAAAAAACATGTTCCATAACATCGTATATCGTCAAACAGGGGCGTATACAACGGAGGGATGAGGGGGATGCATCCCCCACCTCACAAGGTGTGGGGGGGGGGGGGGGGGGGGGGGTGACATGTACAATTATCCCCCCAGCTTTTAGGGAAGGATATTTTTGTGTGTGTATTTGTATACGAGTGGGAGAGAAAACATTCGTTGTATGAGCTAAGACTTGTTAATTCTAACGTTAAAAACGTAATTTATACATCCACTTTTAATTTTCGCTGCGCGCTTTGCGCGCGAACATAATACCAAATAATACTCAGTTTATTGTGTAACCTGCGTATGGTCTGGGGTGACTTTTTTTCTATAAACCGGGTCACGTAGTTCCAGTGTATGCTGGCATTGCTCTGGCTGCTTGTATGACGTGTACCAAATTGCACTTTCAAGTATATATATATATAAACATGCAAAATGTTCTCTGTGGGAAGGGGATTCTCCTCCCAAAGCCTCCCTATTAGGCTCTGCCCTGGCCAGCCCTCGGTATAAACACTACTCACACCAAGTAAGTACCCCCCTAGCATTTTGTCATATATCTCAAAAGGTATTTCACCGATTTGTATTATTCAAACGGTAATGGATGCGCAATTTTATTACGCACAATGTGAGTGGTAAATGGTTGCCATAGCCTTACTTTTTCATTATTAAAAAAATGAATTTTCTAAAACAAAGTACCAACAAAAAGTTGCACTTTCAGTTTTATTTGGCATACAGCATGTCCCAGAATTAATTACAACGGGACTTTCCGCAACGATAACTTTAAAGATAGTAGATCAATCAGAACGATATTTCAGGGTATGAAACTATAACTTATTACCTACATCTTGCAGTAAACCCTATTCGATTTGCTTCAGTGGTCATGGAGAATGAGGATATTTTGTCAATCATGTCATGTGTCCATTTTCGATCACAACGCGTGTGTTCACAAAAGTCCATGTGGGTACATTTTGTACACGAGTAAGCTTTTGAAAACTGGTTCCACTGTGAACAATGCAGCAGTAGTACTGAATTACATAACAGATTAGTGAATTAGGCCACTCCAATAAAGATGAAAACAGGACATAACTTCGGCCATTCGAATCCCCAGAAACTTCATATTGAAAGGCCTATTGTTTTAGAAAAATGCATGCTTTTGCCACTAAGAACAATGCAGCAGTAGTAGTGGATTGCATAATACATTTGTGTGTCGGGAAATCTTTAATAAAGATGTTTACTCGTATACAAAATGTACCCACTATGCCCAATAAAACTGAAAGTGCAACTTTGTTGTTGGTACTTTGTTTTAGAAACCATTTACCACTCACATTGTGCGTAATACAATTACGCATCCATTACCGTTTGAATGATAACAATCGGTGAAATACTTTTTGAGATATATGACAAAATGTATGGTACTTACTTGTTGTGAGTAGTGTATAACTATATAACAATTCATTGTCAGCCCCCCCCCCCCCCTCCTCTTTCAAAAGCTTTCCGCGACCCCTGTTGAACTTAGTGGACACTATTACTGACACTGAATTACAATTATCAAACTTTACATTAGACCATGTGGTCATTAGCCCAAGTGGATACATTAGCCCAAGTGGGAGTAGCCCAACTGAGATTAGACCAAGTGATAAACTGCCCATCTGGATATAGCCGAAGTGGTTGTAGCCCAAATGGGTATTAGACGTAGTGGTATTAGACGAACTGGTAAATAGTCGAAGTGATATTAGACGAATCGAATATTAGATCTGGTGATTAGACGAAATGGCATTAGACTAAGTGGGTTTGGACCAAGTGGATATTAGAAAATAAGGGTATAGCCCAAATGGTTATTAGACGAACCGGCTAATGGACCAAGTGGTTGTAGACGAAATGGGTTTAGATAATGTAGGATTAGACGAAGTGGATATTAGACGAAGCGGGTTTAGACCAAGTGGGGGTTTACCCTCAAAATGCGTGACGGAGATGACGCAAAATATCGGAACACACAAAACAGACTCCTTTTTTTATTAAAAAAAAAAAAATCGTTGCATGTGTGCGTATTTAATCTTGGTATTCGTAGTCAACTCATAAAATTTAATTTATTAAGGTATATTAGGACACAAAATATGCATCTTTTATGAAATGCTACTTTTACATGATGCCATCGGGACATGCGAGTTTGAGGGGGTGGAACATTACAAAAAATAATTTAAAAAAAAGTATAAGAGTTATCACTTTACTTTTTTCTTTTTTTTTTTTTTTACTTACTTGTAAGTCAACACAAAGAGGTAACCAAAAAAAAGCTTTAATTTCTTTTTTATGCGACACCAAAGTAGCGGGACGCAAAACTATACACTTATCGAAGAATGAATACGAGATTCCACTATAAAGTGTAAAAGGCTTTTAATTATAAGGTGACATGCATTGGGTCAATTATACAGAGATAAAGACAAATTGATTCATGCGATTACATTATATTGTAATCATAATTGAAGACTTTGTTCTCATCATGAACTATTATTTATTGTTCGAGTCAAGCAATGATGCGAATGACATGATGGAGAAAGAATAACGTAACATGTAAAAACAAACTAAACGATCGTGTAAAACTAAACGAGAAACGGATAAAAACATGAAAAAGATGAAAATAAATTAGTATATCCCACCAAAAAAAAGTATAAATCAAAATACCATCCAATTGAATATTTAGAACGGAGCAATCGATTTACTATGTTTACAGAATGTTTATAATATTTGTGTTTTATCAAAATGAAAATGAGCATAGAAAATAGGGGTTCCCCGGGATTACCATCATTTGCAAAAGTTTAAGACCACCCTTCCAAAATGCAATAACTCAAAGAAAAAACAAAGTTAAACATATTTATTTTTCAGACATACTTTTATTTTCAACGCATAACCTTTGTATCACACTTGAACTGCTCTTTGACATTGTTTCCATGACCACTGTAGTAAACATGTTATGTAATCATTCAATGAGACAAAAGAATGCATTCCAAATTATTGAAATACCCACAAATTCCCAGGTGGTCTTAAACTTTTGCAAATGATGGTACTTTGATACTTTTAATTTATATTATATTATTCTGGTCAGTTTCCCTATGTTTTAAATGTGTCTATAAATCAAGACCAAATTTATTTCAATCGAAAAATTTCATTTTTTTACCTCGTAACTTTCATTCATGCAGGCAACATGTAGCGCAGTGCTGCCCTCTATGTCGGCTTCAGATATGTAACCTTTGACCTTTATTCCGTATGTAGAAGCTGTGAAGGAGTGAGGCAATATTTATTTCATATTTATTACATTTTATGAAGTGACATGAAAACAGGTAGACATGGAATATGTGCAATCTCCATAATACAAAGTCTGTATTATTTAATAGTCATACCTTATTGATATTTGTATTTCATTTTGTATAGCTCTTCAATAACGATTTTGAAGCTTTCAAAACGTTTTTCAAGACAATTCTAATCCACAGTATTACCTGCGTTGGCAAGGAGCTTCAAGATATCTAGGTGGCCGCATTACTTTTAAAAAATGCAATTGATTGTGTTTTAAATAATAACTTTCAATTCAATAATTGTTCATTATTACCTGCGTTGGCAAGGAGCTTTAAGATATCTAGGTGGCCATGTGATGCAGCAGACATAAACGGCGTGCCTTCTTCTTTATCCTTCGACTGGATCTTGGCGCCATGTGTCAGCTGGGGAGAAATCAGTGTGTTATTTATTTTATTATTCATTAATTTGTTTATTTGTTTGTATATTAATTAATTCGTTCGTTCGATCGTTCGTTTGTTGATTGATCGATTTACCTATTTAATAATTGATATATAGTGTTATTTCTTGATTGGCTTATTTATTTTTTCATAATTATATTCGTTCGTTCGTTCGTTTGTTCGTTCGTTCGTCACTCATTCATTCGTTCGTTCGTCCGTCCGTCCGTCCGTCCGTTCATTCGTTCGTTCGTTTGTTCATTGATTGATTTACCTATTTAATAATGTATTTATAGTTTTATTTCTTGATTGGCTTATTCATTTATTCGTATTCGTTCGTTCGTTGTTATTCATTCATTCATTCATTCATTCATTCATTCATTCATTCATTCATTCATTCATTCATTCATTCATTCATTTATTCATATATTCATTTATTCATTTATTTATCTATATAATTATGTTTGTTTATTTAGTAATCTAATGTATTTACTAACTAACTACATAATATGTGGTTATTTATTAATTTAAACATTTATACAGGCATTTATCATAACAAAACTACTACCAAAATTAATAATTGTATTTTGTTCGCTGATATTTAATTAGAAAAAAAAACCCAAAACGAATTAAACGAACTAATTTACCAGCAGCTGACAGGTTTCCACGCAACCACTAGCGGCTCCATCATGTAGTGGAGTCTGGAGATGGTTGTCGACTGCGTTAACGGGAGCCTTCCCGTGCTTGAGTAACACCTGCGAAATAATGGAGTGTTCAAATTGTAAAAGATAAGCTACAGGTAGTGGCGTAGCTACGGGGGGGGGGGGCACGGAGACTGTGCCCCGCTAAACAAAATTTATTTGACAAAACAATGAAAACATTAAGTGAAAATCTGTTACAAAATAAAGAAATACAATCATTCGCTTGACCACGCTATACTGGCTATAATGGTTACTCTGTAACCAGCTGTGTAGCTAAAGCCTGATAGGGTGGGGGGGGGGGGGGGGGGGGGGTGTTACGTGGACCTCCTTTTTTTAAATCCCGAATTGGTTTACCCCAGCCAGCTTTACGACACTAGCACCGTCTATACAACGATGTTAAACATCTTCAAACTGATCAAGCTGCTTCAGTTGGCATAACCATTGCCATACAGAAAATAATAGTAATAATACATTACATTTATATAGCGCGTAATACAATGTTTCTAAGCGCATTATTATCAAAATAACTTCTTGTATTCAATATAAATTGATTTCTACAAAATATCACAATTTATATTTTGCTTATTTAAATTATCATGGATTTCTTTTGCTGTAAATCAAGCCACCCTGACACTTGCACGAATTTTGTCCCCACATTGCCACGCAATGCGTCGTGGCAAGGCGTGCACGTGCAAGTGTCAGGGTAGCTTAAAGCTACCCTGACACTTGCACGAATTTCGTTCCCGCACTGCCACGCAATGCGTCGTGCCAATGAGTAAAGTATTCGTGAACGAGCGTGAAGAGTGTGTGAAGTGTGCGGGGCAGTGCGGGGGTGCGTGCCATGTCGTAGAGAGAATTTCGAAATGTTCAAAAATTTGGCACGCATCAATGTTCGCACCATGTGCGTGCACCTGTGCACTCGCGTGAACCATGCGTGAACACTTCGCGAACTCGGCGCGAACACTGCGTACATGCGTGAATGCGGCGCAAACTTGCGCGAACACAACGTGAACAGCTCGTGAACAATGCGTGGCATGGCGTGTAGTGTCAGGGTGGTTTTAGGTGTGAAACGACAGGCTATGCATTATAGCGTGCCACCAAGCGGGACAAAGCGTGACCAAAAATTGCCCCGACGACTTCACGCATGCGGGAACTATGCGTGGCGTGCTTGACAATGCGGTACGTATGCGCGAACTTTACTTTAACCTGTGTGTGAACAAGTAGTGCCATTGCGTGCCAAAGTGTGCCAATGCGGCCCATTATTGGCCGCGCATTGCATAGACAGTGTGTAACTATGCGTGTACAGTGCGCGAACAGGTCGCAAACGCTCCGCGATGTAGCACCGAAATGGCACGCCTTGCCACGACGCATTGCGTGGCAATGCGGGGACAAAATTCGTGCAAGTGTCAGGGTGGCTTAGTTTTCTATATACCATACCGGTAACTTTGTTGGTTTATTTACATTTTGTAACACATTTATTATAATACTAATAAAACTACTACTTATAATAATAATTAGAATAATATAGAGCGCTATGTATATCTAGGTACCCTATTTATAGGAGCATATATCATCCATGGTAATCAGCTAGTACAGTTCAAACCCGCTCAATTATCTTGCACCCCAAAGCGTGTATAACCAAAGACAATACAGTCATTACAAAACATCATCTGGAAGATCATGAATTTGAATTTAAATAAAAGTTTGAATAGAAAAGGAATAAGAAGAAGAGTGAAGAGATTTCATACAAAGAAACATTGTACCTGTGTATGTTCAGCAAAGCCCATATGTGCGGCGATGTGCAACGCCGTTTTACCGCTACGCTGTTTCGCCCCGACATTTGCGCCTTGAATGCAAAGCAGTTTCGCCGCTTCAACGCTGTTGTGCTTCGCCGTCATGTGCAGCGGCGTCGAGTCTTTGCCGTCCGTCGTTCTGACGTTGATATCTAATCAGAAAGAAAAAAAACATTTGCAAAACTTTCTTTCCATTTCCAAACTGTTGATATTTGCTGCCTTGTGATGTTGTAATTGTAGAAAATGAATGACGCAAATAAGTATACATGTATTTGTATAATTTATCATTTTGGTGACCTTGCCTGAACGTCGGGCAACATGTGTTGTGCCATCGCTACGTTGTAGAACGGATAAATAGTATTTTATTCATGGTATTTCTAAAAATGTCGGTCTAACTGTAGGTTTGTGATTTAGTCTTAACATTGGCTACCACTTGCATATTGATTTACATGGCACTTAGGCAGCGGCCTTTTACTTTTCCACGAGATGATCTATTTTATGCATCACTCTCTCAACAAAGAATATTAATTTCTGGCGATTAATGCGATAAGACACTCTTGACAATGTTTTATAATAATGTCGCTTCACATGATTTTGTACTATACAACAAACCTACAGATTGTTTTGGCTTGAGGGGATTTCCTCCAAACCTGTAATGGGCCTTTAATTTTCAGTAGTCGACACGGCGGATTCCTTGCTTACCTGCCCTACGCTCCAGGATCGTCTTCATGGTGGCGATTTGGTTACCGGCCGAGGCATGGTGGAGGGGCGCGAGACCGAGTGTGTCACGACCACTTGGGTTATCGAATCGAGCCCTCTGTTCCGCCAGGTTTGGTTTGGGATCACTCTAAGATTAGGACGATTATAAATTAGTGTGGTCAAGATGATACAAATAAATTATAATAATGTAGGTCAGTACTAAACCGGAACCGCCATCAATGGCTGCAATTCGTTGTTCCGTTTATTCACTCACCATTCTTTGTATTATTTTAGCTCTTGCACAAGTCACTGCACATGCACCCATGGTGACATTATTGTTTATACTGAGACTAGTACGAAGTGATACATTTTACATGCTTAAAGGGACTTAGTAACATTGTCCAAATCCTCAAAATAAAATTGTAATTCTAGCGGTTCCTTTATACCTTGTTGTATTCGTATTAACAATAAAATCATGGGACAGCTTTCGGTTTTTCAAATTTCCCTTTCATTACAAAGATATGTATGATTGAAGTATTTAGATAAGAAAATCTCCGGGCGAGATTTTCATCCCTGTACAAAGTGAATGCAGTGAGTTGGTGAATATCACCCAATATCACTTTGCATTTTCGCTCATTACTTGGCCATACATTGTCCATTTGACCTGAAATTTTCACACAATACCCTGAGGACATATGAGATAACAACAGTATACATTGCATCAACCATTCGTCAGTTTTTGCACATCTCAACAAAGTTACTAGATCCCTTTAACGTTACATATCAAACATACTATATACTTCTACATAATATACAAATCATTACATGGGCCCATCTCCTAATTATTGTATTTGATAATTGCATATTGAATTTATTCATATGAATTTTGATATAGAAATTAATCAAGATGTAACAGAAAATGAATCTAGATATTATACTATTGACGATTTTAATGCTGCATTTAATTTAAATAATGATGACAATAATCAACAGTCCCTTAGTTTGTTGCATATTAATGCTAGAAGCATGAATAAAAACTTTGATTCTATGGATTTATTTTTTTCTTCCATACAACATTTTCCGTTTTCCATAATAGGGATAACGGAAACATGGTTGAATAATAAATCACCTCCTTTATTTAATATTGAAAATTACAAATTAATTAGAGTTGATCGTAATTATGGACGAGGGGGTGGAGTAGCATTGTATATCCATGATTCTTTATTATTTAAAGAGAGACCCGACTTACATGTAGATGGCTCCGAATATATTTTTATTGAAATTATAAATAAACAAGCTAAAAATATACTTGTTGGAGTGATGTATAGACCACCTCATAGTAATATTGATATGTTTGTGGATGGATTAGAAGAAAGTCTTTCTTTAATATCGCGTGAAAATAAAATCGTGATTATAATATTAATTTACTTCCACCTGCATTTAATAATATTGGACTTAGGTTACTAACTACACTCTCTTCTTATTCCCTCCATCCACATATTAATAAAGCTACCCGAATAACTAATGTAACTGAAACTGTAATAGACAATATATTTTCGAATATTTGTAATGAAGATACTCAGAATGGAATATTGTATTTTGATATTTCTGATCACCTCCCCATATTTGTTATTTCCCCTACAATTAAATTATTTAAACTTGAGCCCATGAAGTATATATACGTTCGAAAAGAAACAGATGCTAATATTCAGAGCTTTCGGGCTGACTTAGCATCAGAATCTTGGGTTGATGTATACAATTTAGTAGATGCTAACAATGCATACGATATATTTTTGAATAAACTAATGTATTATTATAATAAAAATATTCCTTTGGTTCGAATTAAGTTAAATAAAAATAAGGCTAAGAAACCATGGATAACTAGGGGCATTTTACGATCGATTGCGACTCGCAATCGATTATATAAGAAAGCATTAAGAAGTAAAGATAATAATGATTTAGATAAATCTAAAAAATATAGAAATAAGTTAACATCAATTATTCGGCTATCCCGCAAATTATATTATTCAAATAAAATTTTGAGAACTCAAAATAATAATTCACTTTGGAATATTATAAAAGATCTTACTGGTAAGAAAAAACATATAAATACCAATATTAATGTCAATGGACAAGATATTAATAATTTGAAAGAATGTGCAAATTTGTTTAATGATTATTTTGTTAATATAGGTCCCACATTAGCCTCTAAGATTGATGCTGGTAATAATAATTTTTCTCAATACCTTTTTGAACCCTCTGAAAATTCATTATTTTTCACTCCCACAACAATTTATGAAGTAGTTTGTATAGTTCAATCATTGAAATCAAGTAAGTCATCAGGACAGGTTGGGTTAAGTATGAATCTCATTAAGCAAATAATACACTTTATTGTTTCTCCATTGGTTTATATATTTAATATTTCCCTCTCTACTGGTTCCTGTCCTAACTTATTAAAAGTTGCTAAAGTTATGCCGATTTATAAAAAAAGATGACCCATCTAAACTTCAAAACTATCGCCCAATATCACTATTATCAAGTATTTCAAAGATTTTAGAGAAATTGGTATATAATAAATTGATTTCTTTTTTGAATGAGCACGATATTTTGATTCCTAATCAGTTTGGTTTTAGGAAAAATCATTCAACTGATTTTGCTTTAATTCAACTTTGTGATAAGATAATTGAATCTCTCGCTAAAAAGGAATATGTTATAGGTATTTTTATGGATCTGAGTAAGGCCTTTGATACCATCGATCATACAATTTTACTTCATAAACTAGAACACTATGGTATCAGAGGCCTTGCTCTATCCTGGTTTGAGGACTATCTTAAAAATAGAACACAGTACGTTTATTATTATTCCAATAGTTCCTCAAAATTGAACCTCACATGTGGAGTTCCTCAAGGTTCCATCTTAGGCCCACTATTATTTTTGATTTATGTTAATGATATAATAAGATCATCAAATATTCTAACTTACATTCTTTTTGCCGACGACACAAATATAATTTACTCACACAAAAATATTGATACACTTGTTGATACTGTAAATCATGATTTGTGTAATATCTCATTATGGTTTAATAAATTATCCTTAAATATAAGTAAAACTAATTTCATTCGTTTTAGAACTATTAACTCCCAAGACCAACCTCAATGTAATTTGTTTATAGATGGTTTATCCCTGGTAGAAAAACAGTCAACTAAATTTTTAGGAGTTACTATTGACTCAAATTTGTCTTGGAATGAACATATTCATAATATAACTATTTTGATATCCCGGAATATTGGTATTTTGTATAAAATGAAATATTTGATAAATGATAAATCTTTATTTACTCTTTATAATACTTTAATTTTACCGTATATAACATATTGTAATATTATATGGGCAAACTGTAGTAAAATGAAAGTAAACTCAATATTTCTTCTGCAGAAGAGAGCAATTCTTATTTAAACACACTCTAATTATCTTGCAAATTATAACCCGTTATTTAGTCAATTAAAAACGTTAAAGGTTTATGACATACATACGCTCCAAACTGCCATTTTTATGTATAAGTACACTTCCAAAACACTTCCAGCATCTTTCTTAAACTTTTATTTATTAAATGTAAACGTACACTCATATTTAACTCGACATGCTCATGATTACCATCTTAATAATCCCAAACTTAGTTTAGCCCTACGATCAATTAGACACCATGGACGAGATATTTGGAATAACTTACCTAACCATATTAAAATTAGGACCTCCCTTTATTCATTTAAAGCTAATATGAAAACATATTTGTTAACTCAGTATAGTTTGCTAGATCTTACATAGAAATGTTAAATAATTTGATTTGTTATATCTTGGAATTGTTCTATTTTGTTTGTCAATAGGAAAGGGCCCTGCATACATTTTAATACGTTTTAATATTATTACACGTAATTGAAACCACCACACACTTAATTTCACGATATTAGTCTCTTATTGTTCTATGCACCAAGCTAAAGTTTTGCACTATGCACAAATGCACTTCTCAATACGAAACATGTCACTAAATATATTTTGTTATTTTCACTCGAAATTAATTCAGCCATGCTCACTTTGAATTATTTCACCTATATTTTATTTGACTTTGAATATAACACACAAATTTATAATACAATTGATAAATGGATTTTTAATCGCGTCCCTTGCATAGGTTGTTCTTTATTTGCTAACTCGGCAGAGGCCACAGTCATCATCAAGCTTTTACGCTTACGACATGTGGTCTCCTGCTTTTTCCTTTATAAGAAACTTACCAAGCATTACATAAGATATCCATTCTCCCCCTTATTTCTTATTTTATATTATACAGATTATTTTCACGATGGATTGGCACCAATTAATATATTTGTTTTTTGCTTGTATTTTAATTAGAAACCTATTTTGTTAAACTTACATGTTACTCATTTTATATATTTGTATGATGTTTCTTTGTATTGATGTGAAAAAGTGGAAATAAAATAAACAAACAAACATAACTTATTAGAAAATAATGTGCATGCATTTGGATAAAATAAAGGCTTATGTAAATCTATCTATCTATTTATCTATATATGTATCTTTATATCATTATATCCTGTTATATATCTATCTTCATAATAGAGTATCCATGACACATATCTTACCGTGAACGAACTGGCGGTCGAGCCAAGCTTGTCGTAGTCAATACCTGGAAACAACCGATCTTTCAAACTCTCTTTCTTCGAGAAAGCGTTCGTGTCATCATCAAAACGACCTCGACCGGTTATATGTTCATCATCGTCCGCATTGATGACTCCGACCGTGTTCGTTTTGGTCCATATCGGTGGTCGACCACCTCCCCCACCACCAACACCACTTGTCAACTTTGTTGTTCCGTTATCTGTCTTCGTCGTCGTAGACGCTTTAGCATTACGGTTCTCCGCAGCGGAATTCATATTCGCCGCTGGGTCATCGTCGCCATCGTCGTCTTCGCGATCGAGTACCGTGTCAACGATGGTGGTGTTTTCCAGCGGAGGGAGTTGGTGTCCAGTCGCGCGATTATTTCTTGGAGAAAATGGGTCTAAAGACATTAACTCGCTCTCCTCCCTTAAATTCGAAGATGATGATGACATCGTGAAGCTACTATTTTGTATTCAACATCACTGTACAATATTCTAGGCAAGATAATCACATTCAAATGGATAATCACATTCAAATTTTGATTGTATAGGTTTGATTCCCACTCGAGTTAGCTTGTGATAATTGTTTTTTTCTCACAATATGTTCAAACATCCATCATGTCCAGGTAGACGGCCAACTCAAAAATATATCCTGTCATCGCGCAGTATTATGATACTGTTTTGCCCTCCTTTTATCGACAGTCAACAGAACATAATAAATCAATACGTGGATCTGTTCTACAATAAATACCAGCATAAATGATAACAATTCAAAATTAATAATAGTGGTAATGTTATATATCGCTATTCATGAACGCGAGTATCATAGCTTTCCAAGAACGTGTAATTAATTATATGGACTGGTTTGTTCTGTTTCTTATACCCGTACATTTCAAATGCATTGTTCGACGATATCACAAAGTGGGTTTATAAAACAGTTGAGTATACTTTTACCGTCATGGTGAATTGCCAGTAGAATCCTTTTTTGTTTTATTTTGTTCATTTTTAACTCATTGTATTCAAATACGAGTGTGGTCCTTTTGATTCGTGCATCATGAGCTAATTCGTTTTCCAGTACATGACATTCAAACAAAATATATCCAATTGGCTTTCGCTTTCCGATTATTCCGTTATTGTGTGTTCTATTCCGGGAGGTGCACTGCATGATAATATGCGAATCAGACCCATGATTGTAGAAATAAGATAATTACGTCCTCTTTACTTTTACTTTTGTCGACGTGTATAGTCATTTATCCTGCAAACGGCGATCCTGGATGAACTGTTGATAATCCAACCACTGCCAGGCGAATTATAAAAGCGCTGTTATTTACAGCCACATATAAATCATACATGATAATAATATAGGTTTTCCCGGCCAATTTCCTACTTTACGCGCCCAAATTCGTTTATGTGCATTCAATTTCGTGCAGTTGCCGTGGATGAGTCGCTTTGGTCATTCAAATTCATATTCCGAGCATCCACATTCGTATATGGGCACCCAAATGTCAAATCGCGAACTTCAAATTCGCAAATGGGCATTCGATTTCATCATTGGGCGCTATTTTCAACAAATGGGCATTCAATTTAATACGGTAAGCTGGGCAATTGCTTGTTTGTGCATTCAATTTCGTTTATGGGTGACCAATTTCCAGACATGCTCATTCAATTTAAGTTACACAAACAACATCCATACGTATTCACAAATAAACATACTGTATATACATTTATGTATACAACCACATAGTTACGAACATATAGGCGTACCCAGGGAGGGGGGTGGGGGTTCGTTGGATCAACCCCCCGGTCTCGACCGTCATTATCGCTGGTCTCGGGCCTCGAAAAGTTTGCATAACCCTGGTCTTGGCCTCAAAAATGTCGAAAATTTCCGGCCTCGGCTTTGAAAATTTCCTACGACTACCCCCCCCCCCCCGCCCCCGCTGACAGATCATTTTTCTGAAGAAATAACCCCCCCCCCCCCCCCCCTTGAACAAATCCTGCGTACGCAACTGGTTATGCTTACATAAACACACGCACACACATTCACCTTTTTTCTTACATAGTCTCAACCATTTCATCTTACTATATTTTCAATTTCTTTTACATCATACATCTCTGACATCAAATCTCTCATGTCCCATGTACTAACCTGACATCAAATCTCTCATGTCCCATGTACTAACCAAAAACAACTTCACATTCTCTGACAGGCACTATCTACAGATATTTGGAACAGCCATGGGTACCCGCATGGCCCCCTCATTTGCATGTCTCTTCATGACCAAGCTGGAGCAGCAAATGTTAGACTCCGCACCTTGCCGCCCATGGATTTGGTGGCGCTACATTGACGATGTCTTCTTCATCTGGACCAGCGATGAAGAGAGCCTACACACATTCATTGACCACATGAATTCCTTCCACAGAACCATAAAATTCACTTCTGAATTCTCCCTAGATGAAACCCACTTCCTTGATGTCACCATCAAGAAGGAGAACAGCCAGATCACCACCAGTCTCTACACCAAGCCCACAGACACCCACCAGTACCTCCATTCATCTAGCTGTCACCCCCGCCACTGCAAAACAGGTATTGCTTACAGCCAAGCCCTTCGACTCCGCCGCATCTGCTCCAAGGACTCTGACTTTTCCCTCCATGCCAGAAATCTCAAGACACACCTCACAGCCAGGGGCCACAGTGCCAAAGCAGTTCATCTATCCATTAACAAAGTTCGTTCTCTCCCCAGATCCGAGGTTCTGAAGAAGAAGACTCCCAACCAGAGCACCACTGTTGTCACACCCCTAGTGACCACCTTTCATCCCAACTTACCTCCCCTCCGTCGCATATTGACTAACAATCACCACATTCTTCACACTTCTGATCGCCTCCAACAGGCTGTCCCTGATGCCCCCATCCTAGCCTACAGACGCCCTCGCAACCTCAAGGACCACATTGTTCGAGCTGAACTTCCCACCCCCAATAACAACCCCTCTCCCATACAGCAAGGCACCTTTAAGTGCACCGCCGACAGATGCATTGTGTGTCAGGTACATATCCATCAGGATGATACCTTCACCAGCCACTCCAACAACATCTCTCACCATACCAAGGGCCACATCACATGCACCACCACCAATGTTGTATATCTTATCACGTGCAGAGTCTGTGGCATGCAGTACGTAGGCGAAACCAGGAACACCCTCAAGAGACGCTTTTACGGACACAGATCCACCATCCACACCTCCAAACATGATGCCCCAGTTGGCAACCACTTCAACCTACCTAATCACTCCATTTCTGACATGATTCTACAGGGAATAGAATCTCTAGGTAACCGCCCGGACACACTCCGCTCCAGCAGAGAGAAGTATTGGATAAGACGTCTCTGCACCATTCATCCCCGTGGTCTCAACATCCAAGAAGGCAGTGATTAACCTTTGCATCTCTCCCCTTCATCGTCTGCACCACCATTTGTTTGTTTTCACCCCCCATATTGACACTTTACTTTGTTCCACATACTATGCTAATTCTTATTTCCCATTTTATTTTCCCCATATATTCATTTTAGTTTCCTTTGAGATTACATTATATACACTGTCACCATTCATACACATTATCATGTTAGTTTATTAATATGTTATACTTTTTGCATTTTATTTCTCTCTATAGGTACACTGTCCATAGACATGGGCTTATTCATATACATCCACATTCTCATCATGCATAGTTCCACCTCTATTTTGATCATATTGTTCCACCCTCATTTGTCTCTCCACCTTCCCTCTGATTACCTACCCATTTAGGCTTCCTTTTGTTCACTATCTCTTTTTCACTCCCTGTCCCATTCATTTGTCTATGTTGCTTCCCTACACATCATCACCTACTGGGTCCTCATCCTTTCCACTCTCTCCTTTGAACTTGCCTATCCTATTCATCCGATCCTGCTACACACTTCACTTCACTTTCTTTGTTCTAATCCTCTCCTCCCATCCCCTACACTCATAATCCCCTCTATTGTTCCTCCCCTCTCTGTGCCCCAGTGCACTCCCACACCTCATCAACTGTCTTTTGTTCACATGTCTCTTTCCATTTCTTGATTTATTTCTTTGATCCTCCCTACCAGTAGGATCGCATTGCGTGTTATAATGAGGCTAAACGAATTTTTGTATTCAAGTCTACCGATAGAGGGCGCATGAGTTTCCAACTCGCTCGGGATATGCGATCAACAAAGCGATTTGACAGCATCGTTTGTCGCCCTCTCTATTTGGCTACATGTTTACTCAATATGGCGATATGTCTCGGTAAGTCAATCTTGACATTATTAGCTTTCGTTTGATACCAATTTTGCCATATTTTGTTTAATTTTTGACATGTTTTTTGTCATCAATAAAAAGTGATTTTTTTTCGTCCTTACAAGTTAACAAGTTAACAAGTTCAAGTTCAAGTTGATTTTATTGTCCATAAGGAAATTTGTTGCGTTACATGCAATAATCGGAGAAAACAAAATATTTACAACAATATATACATTTACATAAATCATCAGTCTTTTGATAAATTCGTTCAAATAACCATTATTATATTCATGAGACAAGGAATGTGCACACAATGCTTAACACATATTGTTTACAAACACCTACAAGTATTAATATATATTTTGACTGTTTTAGTAATTGTGTGTGTCCAAAAAGTCTATCCATAAATCAAAATTTATCATATCATTTTATATTATTCCATATCAAATATCATTCCATTTCATTATTACATGCTCATCAATTCCTATATCAAAATATAGCATAATTAATATAATGTTTCACATGAACACATATTCTATGCAATTATTTATATCAAGATTATGCAAAATTAAATGTCTAATCTGTATTGCTAATTCGCTATTCATATCATTCAAATTATCAAACATATTTAAACTGATCTTATTCATACATACTAATTTTGTAATATATATTATAAAATATATATCTTAATATATATCTTACGATAGAGGTTTTGGACATAGTCTTCTTCTTTGCTAGTTCCTGACTGGATGAAACAATGTTTCAGCTAGATTTTGCAAGATATGAGTCGTTGATTATCTGGTTGACCGTATAATGTGAAAAATGGTGGGATACATGTGTGATTTCGGTGAATAAAAGGCAACTGAAATCGGCTAAAATCTCACTAACTAGCGATGTTTTACCGGAAGTTGTGAGGAACTTGACTCGAAACCGCGGGAAATAACCATGGTTACCGTGGTAAAGCCGGGAATTCTTCCGTAGCCCGAGAGGTCGCCAGCGATGGTTGTTTTCTTGCTCAGTCCCATATGCTCAAATTCGTGTGGGAGTGGAAGCGGAATGCATTGTAATTTGTATTTGTAGTTCTATTTGCAATTACTAATCATCAACGACTGTTCAGCATTTAGATGAGGGTAAGTTGTAGATCTGAACCTAATTTGTATTCCTCGATTCTTGTTGGAACAGATAAAATCGTGAGTTTATTTTCATTTTTAATATTTATTTATTCTATTTTTAGTTAGTAGAATAGTATTTTAGTAATACTTTTAGTATAGTAACCTTTTTTCCCTTTCTTATCTAAACAGGGATTCCTTGGATTGGAACCTGGCCTGGCCATCTGTCATCTGTTTCAACTTTCATCTTCCGAAGAGATTTGGGGATTCTACTGTACGTGATTTGGAGGACAGACAATGTTATTCAGGATTTGAACCAGAACTTGTCTTCTGAAGTCAATGTGAATTTTTTCCTGGCGCTACGGTACACACCTTTTCTTTATGAATGTTAAATGATGGACAGAGAATGAGAGATGGTGGACAATACTTATAATAACTAGTAACTGACTGTGTCTGTATTGCACATTACTAGGAACAAATAATTTGGAATTTGGGAAAGAGACCAGCTTCATTTTCGCGAACTCTTCAATATGCAGTTTTTCTTCGGACTAGTATTATTATTCGCTGGATGGGATTCATTCAACAGCCAAAGGAAATTGTTTTCTTGCATACAATTTGGAACTCTTCCTGATAAAACGTACTTCACATAATATTTTATCTGCACCGGCGGTAACAAGAAAAGTGCCAAAGAAACTGTACCAAAAAAACTGTTTACAACGGAAAAAAATAAACTTATTGGTAAAGGATAGAAAGAATGACTTGCATACATATATCAGAAAGGGAATACGCAGCGCATCAAGGCCAAGGGCAAAGAAGTCTGCAGAGGTACATGTATGTACACATGTAGATCGCTTTGGTTTGACATTCCCTAAGTGGCTAGCTGATCCTAAGGAACCAATCGCCATGTGCCTGACCTGCACCCATCAAGCACCTGATGCTGCCAACCTCCTGCATCATCCACCACGACATCCAACTCTTGCCAGCGATCGTCCAGCGCAACTCCAACTTGCAAATAACCATCCACCTGATGCACCTAACCATTGCCCATCACAGGTTTATGGAAATCACTAGTTGCCCAAGCAGGTACATTTTGTTCCTAATTCTCATGATTATGTTGTAATAGTCTTGGGGTCACAGAAATCTTGATTGACGTCCACAGTGAAAAAAAATAATGATCCAATATTTTCTTGCAGCCATGCCTCTTCTCAAATTTGTTTTCAGTACATGAAACATGATTTTATTGCATTTTAATTTGAAATATCTTTGATATTTATCATTTATCTATTCTAATTAGAAGGTATGCATAAACATTGTTATACAAATATGTGGTTAAACTGCAAAAGAAGACAATCTTGACAATATTTTTAAAATTTATTGTTCATACTATCAGGTCCCAAGAGTGAAGTTTGTACACCTTGACCATCATTCAACATGGCCACCTGATACAGCCAACCTGCACCCTCCACAGTCACCTGATGCTGCCAACCTGCATCATCCACAACATCGAACTCGTGCCAGTAATCGTCCACTGCTAGAGTACCCACGTTTACCAATATCCATCCACCACAGGCACCCTATGCACCCAACCATTGCACACCACAACTACACCACACCAGGGCAATATCTGACACTTTACAGGTGCACGTTTAATATTATCAAGAACGGATACCCAGGAATTACAGAAACAGACTGATTGTAGATTAATACAAAAAACTTTCATCGGTTACAGAGATTCAGATGAAAAATTTACAGCTTCAACTTACCTTAAATTAGGGAACGAAAGCTCGTCAGTCACTAATTTAAGGTTAGTTGAAGTTGTAAATTGTTCATACTTGTAGATTGAAATTCCATAAAGAATTGAGAGACTCATTACACCTGAGAAAGATGCATCAACAAGATATGCCAATCTGTTTCTTAGCCACCTATTTATTGTGCACCAAAGAGGCTGAGTTTGAAACAAATTGAACTTAAATGAATTTAATAATATTTTCTTTGCAGTGTATTTCTATACCAAAATCCATTTTTCTGTGCAGGAAACATCTTTTATTTCTAAGTTTTAAATAAATGCATTTTTAACACATTGTTCTGTTTGTAGTTCTGCACAATCTGTAGTTTAGGTAAGTGACAAAAATATTCATCGTTGAATATTCCACTGGAAGGGGATACAAAGCTACAACTCAATATTTTATTCACACCCAATGATCAGAATTATGTTTGTCAGTCTCGTCACCAATACTGTTTAAGTAAAGTCTCATGTAAACCCACATTATGAGTAACAGCATTAAAAACAAATGGAAAATTTAGAAAACGTATCAAATATAACTTGTTTTCTTTCAAAGACCCAGTTCCAATCATTTCACTTCTTGATAAATTTGTATAAATGCAATGGTGGATTTTTACTGATGCATGTATACAACTATTCCTTTAAAACGCGTGGGGAATTACATATTCAGACACAAGAACATTTTTTATAGATGTCATAGGAAAAAACCTAGTTCATGGCCAAACTTCTTGACGAGCTAGGAGATGTTTTCCTCACATGTAAATCTATATGAAAAAGGTGTGTTCTTTTTTGGTTGAAGTTCTGACTAGTAGAACAATGGCACAACTCTGTAGCTCAATTTAGAGTTCAATCTATGAAAATGAAGATGATCATTCACAACCTTTGATTTCTTTTTGTGAATACTGGTAATAGGATTTATTGTTATTTTGAAGTGATCACTATGACTGATGAGTGATGAATCATTGATGGTGGGGAGGACGATGGATGATGACATGATGATTGTGACGATGACGTCGATGATGATGTCGATGATCGTGAGGATAATGACGTGATTATCGTTACGATGACGGTGGTGATGATGATAATGATGATGACATGATGATTGTGACGATGATGTTGGTAATCATGACGATGGCGTCGATCGTGACGATGATGCTGTCGATGATGACGTGATTATCGTTACGATGACGGTGGTGATGATGATGATGATGTTGATGGTGATAATGATGGTGATGTTGATGATGCACGATGATACTTGATAATGATGAAGATGTTGACAATGTTGATCGTGATGATGACGATGCCAGTAACGATGTTGATGATAATGATAATGATGATGTTGTTGATGATGGTTATGACAATTAACTGTATGGCAAAAGTAAAATTAGAGATTATAGTTCCAAGTAACCAATTTCACTGACATACAACAGAGTAATTTGAACCCCGGTTCAAAAATATATGATATAAATTATTTAAAACAAATAATGAGCTTTAACAATTGAAATTTACACCAAATGATTATGAATATCTACCCCTCTGATCCTGAAAAAAAAAATGGAAAGAACAATCTTCTGGAATGGTTTTGTAAGAAAGTTCACTATTACAAAACTATAAGTCTTATGTATTTCTTTGAAACAAGATGTTACGTAATAGGGTGGCAAATTACATTACATAGCCACAACATATAGTTCATAATTTAGCACATGTCTTACTCTTTCAAATGATACCTCACTTACAACCATATAGCACCTTCTAATGATTTTGTACATTTTTTTAGGTAACTGAAATATAAATTCCACTCTGTAACTTAATTAACATGTGCTCAGCAGTATGTAGTAGGCCTACTATACCTAGAAATTATGAGTATAAGTATAATACATATTATTAATTGCTCACATGCGTGAGAAGCCTTTGTAATGCATTGAACGTTACTATTGCAATCCCAGTGAAGACATTATTTGTATTTTCACTTTTTTCTTGTTCAAGTCATGTTCGATGATAACAACATACACAATAATACGTATGTGGGGCAATATAAAGCCGTTTATTCCGGGGGTTACGCACCCGAAAGTAAAATCAGGTGCGTGTTCGTTCATGGCCAACTGCATGCAGAGCACGCTGTACGTGATAATCGCGCAGTACATAGAGAATCGACGCAGAGCAAGAGATGGCGTGGTATCCCCCGGTTCGAAATGATCGCAAATCGACCATGTCAATTATTTGCCGAAGTCTCGTATGCATCGCCTAGTATTTTGCTAGTTCCTGACCGGATGAAAAAACAACCTTTACAGAAAGTATGATATTCTGCTAGAGCAATATCTATAAACAGTAGTAAGTAAGTAATATTTTGGATACACGGATAATGAAAAGTGTTTTTTAACGAAAGAAATTACTTTTCAAACTTATTTTTTTCACAAGTTTTTATTCCTATTTTTACACATTTTAAAACATCAATTTTTACGAGTTGAATACCATATTACAATCTTTATAGTTTAAGCTTACAATTTGTGGCAAATTCATGGTCGGAAAATTAATTCTGAGCACACAGGGAGAAGGGGAACTGGGCCATGTCGTAGCTCATTATAGGCATTATATGCAATATTTTATGCATACGACTTGCATTCATGCAAGCGATTCACAACGCGTAGCGTTCCTACTGCTACCTCTATTCTTCTCTAAGCCTTACACTCTCATCACATTTTATTTGACTGCAGCCACTTAAGGACCCACCCATGCCTGTTTGACCTGATTGGTCAAGCAGTCCTGACACTCACCCACTCACAGTTGCTTTCATTGTTTTGTGTCTCCGCCTCCTTTCCTCTTTCCAGCCCCCCTTCCATACATGTGTTTATGTTGGTATATATTCTGTGTTTTTTCTGTAGTAACTGTCATTTGTGCCCTGACGAAGATTCTGCTAGGATCGAAAGCTAGGCTGTATACGACTCTCATTTCTTTTAGATATACTTTTCAACATTTAATCTTCACTTTTCGATATTTCTCAGTCACATTTTCTAGATCTGTTTTTATGTTCAATTATGTAATCTGTATTTTCTTATTTGTACATTCATTCGTTCATCTTTTTGTCTTAACTTTATCATCATGCGAGTTCATAATGTTATTTCATCACATTTTCTTATTTGTCATGTGATCGTTATTGTATCATAATTTCTGTTCTCCATTTAGTATCTTTATTTTCATCTTGTTTTCTATATCATACATGTACCACGCTGTTACATTACATGTCCACTGCACTTTTTTTAATTTGAATGCCAATGTGATGAACTTGTTTGCCCATGCGCGAATTTGAATGACCGAAATGAGACCCGAGACTGCTAGAGATGAAATTGAATGACCATTAACCCTAAAAGGGCCGGGCTATTTGAGGTCTTCAGCAGGCCGGGGGGGGGGGCCATTGTGGCCCCCCCCCCCCCCTAAGATCTCGGCCGCGGAGCGGCCGATCGCCGTGAAAATTTGCACGCATGATAAGTGAAGTGTATAGAATACAATGGTAATTTTTTTAATTTGAAAAATTCATTAATTTGCATATTTATGGTAATTTATGCAAATAAGTCATGAAATTCATATTTTTACCCATAAATCATATATTATTCATAATTAAACTCTGGTTTTCACTACATATATTCTTTAGAGCATGTGGAATAATAATACGACAAAAAAATTAGGAAGAGCCAGGTTCTTCCTTATGTTTTCTATTGTTTTGATAATTTCTTATGTATTTCTTTGTTTTTTAGACTTATGTATTTTATTGTTTTTGTTGTTTATTTTATTTCTAACTATAATTTAAGTATTTTGAACCCCCAAAACAACATATAAATGTAAACAACACTGAATAACCAATGATAAACCTCATTTTACGAAAATTGATATTTCCATATGTTTTGTACACAAATCATGAAATTGAGCGATTTTCGGGCTGACATGCATAGACAAAAGGTCACGTGACTTTGTAACGGTATGTCCGATTTTCGAAATTTTTGTTTTAAAATGTGCGCAAGACCCGAAAGAAAAATGTCACGGAGCAGCGGCGCGTCATCTTACAGCGTTTTGGAGCAATACAAAAAAAAAAGGGGGGGCCATTATGGCCCCCCCCCCGGCCCTATTAGGGTTAACGAAAATGAGCACCCATCGCTTACATTGGCACGACGCTAGTGTGAAATTGGTTGCTCCGTTAATTAATATGAATGACTAAAAACGAATTTGAATGACGATATGTCGATCCAAACGCGGATTTGGTGAAATTGAATGCTGCTGATATGAAATTGCATGAGAAAATAGCGAAATTGACCGGGAAAACCTATAGTACAGCGACCGTCAATTTTTAACAAAGTCCATGATGATCGATACACCGAGTAGTACGTAGTCACTTCATACGTACATGATTATTCGCGATCCTGACAACCATGACAAATCTTAGATGCTGAACACCTGCCTGGGGTCGATCAAAAAAGATGGCTATTCATTAATTATAATTGCACTTAAAAAAAATGCACGTTCATACACCTTCCATTTGACAAAATAAATCAATGTATTGACGGTAGCCAACTTCTGAACAAACAATGACAACGCAGGACGAAGACGTATTGCTATCACAGTGACCGACTGTTTACTGAAACCATTATCGATCCTTACTATAAACATCTTCATTGACCGTTATTACGTAATCCGCCACCCCTTTCTCGCTCTGTTGGTGCCTCGTCCTTTTGTGATGTAAATAACTTCCGTGAAAGACGCGTTCACACTGCATGCATGACTGTCCGCAGCGTCTTACGCAAAATGAGCGACAATAATTATGTTTGGAGCGTCGTGATAGGACGTGGACGTGGTCGTGTGGACGTGGTGTGGCAAGATTTGGTAGATCGAAACCAGCGTATACGCCTATAATTGTGTTTGTCCTTCAGCAAGACAGTTCATTATCATGATTATAGCTGCTATCTACCAAGGTGGACAAATGGGGACCCATAATGATGATAACGTGGTTCCTTAATAAGCACCGCGTGCGCCTAATCGGCGACTGCATGACTGGAATACACCTATAGGGAGTGGACAATGTGCAATTTGAGTACTATTATAAGGTTATGTTGGTTCGGGCTTTCGTCTCTCAATGCGAGGGTCGTGGATGGTCGTATATGGGTGTGTATGCACCCCCCCCCCCCCCCCCCCCTCCCCCAATTCAGAAAGGTCCCCTTTTTTTCTATTGGTCTCGGCCATCTAAACTAGTGGTCTCGGGCAACGATATGTCTTGAAGTTGACCACGACTCAACCAGTGGTCTCGGTCCGGGTCACAGGAATTGTTGGCGAACACCCCCGCCCCCCTCCCACTTTTGGCACTTACACGACTCTACGAGTGGTCTCGTTTTTGTAAATTACGAACCCCCTTGAACAGTTCTGGCTACGGGCTTACCGAATATGACATCTTTAGCCCGAATTTGCTTTTTGCCCGAATGTTTTTGTCTTCTTCAAAAAAAAACCCGGGGGGGGGGGGGGTCAGCCCCCATCCCCCCCCCCTCCCCCCGTCTCGTACGCCTATGCATGCGCTTGTCTATTTAAAAGTACCAGCACATTTTATTGAAGATTTTTAATACGACACTTAATAATTTGTTGGTCGTTTTGTTTTATTATTGCGACCACACGAACAGTAAATACGAAAGTCTTCATTTTCCCCGTCTCATCTTTCAAGTTGCATGTCATAAAATGACTATAAAACTGTTCGCTTTTAATATGGCATTGTTAAACAAAGTGCAATGGCAATGACCCAAACCTGCACCATTACATTACAAACTAATAGTTCTAACTTCAACATGCTCGAAAGGAATTTTAAATTACAAACGACTAAGTAAAATGCCTGTTATCATTCAACAAGAACTGTTAAAACTTAAGATGGCGCTCTCTAAAAACTCATTGGTTTCAACCTTTTTAAATAAAATATTATGCATGTGATGTTTTGTTGAAATAGTGATTAGATAGAGAGATAATCAACAACTATTTAACAAACCCTTTCGTACATTTTTAAAAAGAGGACGCATTTAACAAAAATAATTAACGGCTGGTTCAAAATTATCGAATACTTGTGGGCCCCCACATTTATTACAAATGGTTATGTTTATGGATATTTCAGCCATTTCTGAACCGATTTTGATCAAATAAAGTTTATTCTGTCATTAAAATTGTATGCTCTTTAAAATTTGGCACTCAGTTTTGTATTATCTCACACAAAATTATTTTGTGAAGCGCCCTCTATACCGAAACTCAACTTTCCCTTTAACTGTGTCAAATTCAACCAAAAATCACTCGAAACTGTCACATTCCTCTTGTACTTGGTTGGTTGGCTTGTGGTATAGTAACATGAACATGAAATGGCTTTTGGTTTCTTAAAGGGTACCACCACCCACAAATAATATTCTTATTAAAGAAAGGTAACATCTTAAGTATTCAATTCCATCAACAAGTTCACAAAAATATGTTTCCAGACAAAAACATATATAATTGGAAACGCATCAACATTCTAAAGCATGCGTTCATGCGGTCTGAATTGCGAAGACTGCGATGCATGCGGTCAGTGGCGTAGCGAGGGTCAACTGATTGGGGGGCAACTGCGAGGAAGCGAAGCGACCAAGCCCGAGGGCGCGTAGCGCCCGAGGGGGGGGGGGGGGGGGGTGGAGGGTGTGGGAGGGGGGTGTCCCCCTCCCACGGTAGGGAGCTTTTGCACATTTTCACATGAAATTATGCAATCTGGTGCATACCCTAGCTTTTTGCTATAAGGGTGGGGTTTGACCACATCTACAATGTATTGTAAATGGTCCTGATAGGACCATTTACTGCTCACAGTGGTAAAAATCTACGGGACACAATTTGAACTACAAACAGAGAGAAAAGAACAGCATATCTAAAGTAAAAAATTGCATACCTAGATTGAAGCTGATTTTATGATTTATTGTACAAAATTTCATTTTCAAAATGATAAGTCATACTTAGAAAAATCGTCATATAAGTTCCATTTCTTTCTCTTCCTGCTCGATGTCCCATCGTAAACAAAGAAAGCCCGCCCGCAACATGCGAAGGCCGCTTATTATTGTCCAAAACAAGCGAACTCGCGATCTGCAAGCATGCCCGCCGTATCCGATTTCGGATACGCCGTATCAGAATTCGGATACGCCGTGTCAGAATTCGGATACGGTAACACGTGTAGTGTGGGAAGCTTGCGGGAAATACATGACAGTCATCCAGATAGCAGCAACACTTTCGAGAGGGATCACGACTGGGATTTTCTCAGTCTTTTTATTTTCCAAAACTGCAGATTTTCCATTTTTTTCGACATTTGAAGAATAATTTGGAACATTTTGGTAAGTTCATATAATACTTGTATCATTTTTAGGGCCAGTCATGATTGATTTTGTTGAATTTAAGATAAGAATTTTGTGTGAAATTTTGACAAACTTTTTTTGTACTGTCCCACATTGTTCCCGTATAGCGCAGCATTACAATGTAGTGTTGTGTGGGTTTGACCCAATGACGATGTGGAGCATCGTCCACGAGCCGCAAAGCGGCGATTTTTTTTTGCTATTTTGAACCCCCGTATGTGATGTTTTCCATCTAGCTTTTTGCTAAGAGTGGGGTTTCACCCAATGACGATGCGGAGGATCGTCCACGAGCCGCAAAGCGGCGATTTTTTAAAGCTATTTTGAACCCCCGTAAGTGATATTTTCCATCTAGATTCATGCTAAAGGTGGGGTTTGACCATGAGTTATATTCTTTAGTATATAACTCTATGGGTTTAACCCAATGACGATGTGGAGGATCGTCCACGAGCCGCAAAGCGGCGATTTTTTAAAGCTATTTTCAACCCCCGTAAGTGATATTTTCCATTTAGATTCATGCTAAAGGTGGGTTTTGACCATGAGTTATATTCTTTAGTATATAACTCTATGGGTTTGACCCAATGACGAAATGACGATGCGGAGCATCGTCCACGAGCCGCGAAGCGGCGATTTTTTGTTGCTATTTTGAACCCCCGTAAGTGATATTTTCCATCTAGCTTCATGCTCAGGGGGGGGGGGGGGTGGGGGCTTAACCCAATGACGATGCGGAGCATCGTCCACGAGCCGCGAAGGCGGCGATTTTTTTTTGCTATTTTGGCTGTCAAGTGAAAATGTGATGTGGAAAACATCACTTACGGGGGTAAGTGATGTTTTCCACATCACATTTTCACTTGGCAGCCAAAGGGGGCGGGGGGTTAAACCCCCTAACCCGCCACTGGGCGTCAAATGGTCAAAATTATCTATAAAAGCGGGAGGCAGATTTAAGATCCTAACAAGGCCCTTGGTATGATGGTCGATTTACCATGCGCTAGGAAGTTTGTTAGACCTATATACGCGCTCTATGTCTTCTGAAATGCGGTGAGCGTCGATCCTCGCGCACGGGACTGAAAAGTTGCATAAGGCGCTATATTGGAAGGATTCTAAGTTCAAAGTGATATAGGTGCGCCATTGCTAGTACTAGGGAGTGACTGTTATGTTCTTCTTTATTGTCGTTGATAACATCATTATCATCACACATTTAATAAAAAAATAATAATAATGAATGATATAATTGGCTTAATGTCGGGTCGTCAATTTTTGTTTTTTTGATTGGGGGGGCACGTGCCCCCCGTGCCCCCCCCCCCCCCCCCCGTAGCTACGCCACTGCGTGCGGTGAATTGCGATGTGTGTGCAGAGCGAACGAATCGCCCGGGAATCTATTGTCTACAAACGTACGCGTGAATAGCATTGGCGCACTCGCAAATGGTTGGCCCGTATGGAACCAGGAAATAGCAGTGGTTCCGTAAGTGGTGGAAATTAATTGCTTTGTTTATGAATTATACAACCGTTTGCAAAATGTTGGTTATCTATTTGATATCACAATACGGTACCAAAACATATAATAATGTGTTGTTCTTTGCCCGGTGGTCCCCTTTAAATGTCTCCCTAACTTACTGCGGAGATATGTATGATTAATTTGAAAAGCGTTCCGGAACGTAGTCAAAATCAATGCATGGGCAGTGGGTGATTAAAACTGACATGAATATTCACTCAGTCAGTAAACTGCTGCATTTTGCATCGAAACTATCCCACGTCTTTCAGAATAATCTTACAATGATATTGATATTTGATTCGGAAGTCTCAAATATCAAAAACCCTATGATCATTTCACAATTTATATTTATTTATTTATTTATTTATTCCTGCATGTCTCATAGTAAACAAGTTCGTACATAAAAATAAACCGTCATAACATCGAAATAGAAACACACAGAGGTCGGCAATATAAGCTAGAAGCTTGAAGTGATGCCAAACCTAAGATATCACAAGTTTGACACATTCTAAAAACATAGATAAACATAAATTAATACATACAAGAAAAAAAGTAATAAAAAGCAAATATGAAACATTATTTACAAGTAAAGAGAAAGATGATAGTTAAGTCTCTACAGTATGTTCGAGAGCAGGAAGAAATGTAGCAGGCATGATAGAAAGGTACAGCACATACTGGAAGAGAAATACGGGAAACAGAGAGAGAAAAGAAAAAGAGGGGGAGAGCTGAGAGAGGGGGGGACAGGTGCATTGAAGATGCCTAAATGTAATTACTTAACAGTGCCAGTGACATGTTATGCCGAATTACGCATACAAATTTGTATATAGAATACTACAATACATGTTATCGTAGGAATTAACAAACCAACTGATTGAACAAAATATCTTACACAAATATGTTTGTAATGAGCATGCGTTTGACTGCATTTTTAAAAGAGTAAATTGTAGGCAAATTACGTGTTTCAATTAACAAAGAATTCCAAACGTCTGGACCAGTATGTCTCACTGATTTATGTGCCAGTACTGTACGTGGATTAAACAAATGCAAGTTTGCTGCTTGTCTTGTCGAATAAGAGTGAATTGCATTGTTTCTCAAAAACATAGAAATAAACGAGGCAGGCAAAATGCTATTATTATAACGATACATGAATAAAGAGGTTTGAAGAAAATTAATTTCACCGACTTTAAGACATTTAAATCTAACAAACAACGGATCGGTGTGCTCACGATAGCCAACTCCAGCACAAATTCTTAAAGCCTTTTTCTGTAACAAGTGAATGTCATCTGTTATACTCTTTGACACAGCCCACAGAATATTACAATACGAAATATAAGGCAAAATCAAGGAGTTATAAATCATTAATAATATTCTGTCAGACACAAGATATCTTACTCTATATAAAATCCCAATACTCCGAGAAATTGGAGTCATTATACTATTCCGGTGGTCATCCAGTCTAGCTTCTCATTAATATGAACACCAAGGAACTTGGTACATGTTTTTCTCTCCAATACAACACCATTCAATCTAACAACCAATTGTTGCTCATTACAAATCTTTCTTCCTTTAAAATGAATATAGTTCGTTTTTGATACATTTAGAGCTAACATATTACTTCGAAACCATTGTGTTAACATGGGAAGCTCAATATTAATTCTAGTCTCGACTGTATGAATATCACGATGAGAAAGGAAAATGCTTGTATCGTCTGCAAATAATATATATTGTAAGGCTGTAGATGCATTACATATATCATTAACATAAATAAGAAACAACAGTGGCCCTAGAATAGAACCTTGAGGGACACCACATTTTAAAGCAAGAATATCAGAATTTACAGAATTATAACATGTATACTGCCTTCTGTTAGATAAATAACTAGAGAACCATTTCAGAGCAATACCCCTCACTCCATAATGCTCCAATTTACACAACAAGATTGAGTGGTCGAGAGTGTCAAAAGCTTTACTCAAATCCATAAATACTCCGACCACATGCTGGCGATCAGCAAGGGCTTGTGACACACGGTCATAAAATCTTAGCAAGGCAAGGTCAGTTGAATGCGCTTTACGAAAACCATACTGGTCTGGATTGAGCAACTCATGTTTGTCTAAGAATGCGTAGAGCCTATTATAAACAACTCTCTCTAATAACTTTGAAAAACTTGACAAAATTGAAATTGGTCTATAATTACAAACATTCATAACATTATCTTTTTTATGAACAGGAACAACTTTAGCAAGCTTTAAAGAAGAAGGAAATACTCCAGTTACCAGTGAGAGATTACAAATATGTGCCAGGGGGACTAAAATCAGCCCAATGACCTGTTTCAAAAAGGAAGTACTTATCTCATCGTGCCCGCAAGAGTTACTATTTTTCAATGAAAATACAATATCAAGTATCTCAAACGAATCCACAGGCTTAAAAAAGAGAGATGCTTGGGATGGGTTAACAAGGTACTCTTTGTAATTTGTCCCATTACTATCTATTTTCCTCGCTTGATTAAGCCCAATATTAGCAAAATAATTATTAAATACGTTAGCAATTTCTCCTGGATCGGCAATTTCTTTATCATCATTAACAATTTTGTGAGGAGATTCCATTCGGTTGCGCTTACACAAAATGTCTTTCACAACTCTCCAGGTAGAGGACATATTGCCGCTCGCACTTTCAAATTTTCTCGAATAAAATAATTTCCGTGTCAACCTTATAATAGATGTCAATTTATTACGATATTTCTTATACTTCTCAACATTCACAAGTGAGGATTTCTTTAAACTCCTTTTATATAAAATATTTCTCCTTTTAATAGATTGAAGAATTCCTTTCGTAATCCAAGGTTGTCTCCCTTTCTTTACTTTAATGCGTTCCAAGGGTATGTACTTATCAAAATAACAAGAAAATTTTCTCAAAAATAACTCAAAGGCTTGCTCAACATTATCACAAGCTATTACATCAGCCCATTCTTCTAAGAATAAAGCATTATTAAAATTAAATATGTTAGTCTTATCAAAGTTACGCTTACTATCATTACATTTTTTCCGTGGCCTCTTAATAACATGATCATAGAGAACACAAAACACTGGTAAATGGTCGGATATTTCACAATAGAACAAGCCTGACTGACTATGACCCTTTTCCGTCTTCACAAAAATATTATCCAACAGTGTCAACGACTGACCATTAATTCGTGTTGGTTTATCAATCAATATTTCAAGGGCATTCGATTCCAAAACAGTTCGAAGACGAAGGGTACTCGGGATATTACATAGCAAATCAATATTATAATCACCCATAATACAGACAGATTTATTCAATTCATTAATATCAACCAATAAAGATTCAAGATCATCTAAAAAGAGGTTTACATCTGTATTTGGTGGGCGATATACAACACAAACAATCATATTCTTCTCATTAGGAAGGTCTACCTCCACACACAAACATTCGGCACTGTTACTTTTAAATCGCAAGTCATGCCTCACTTTAAATGTTAACAAATTTGAAATATATAAAAGAACACCACCACCACGTCCATTTGCTCTGTCATTACGTACCTGCTTATAACCCTCTAACATAAACAGAGGAGGGGACCTAGCAGTCAGCCATGTTTCAGTGATGCCAATTATTGAAAATCCAAAGTTCAACGAGGATAACAAAATATTTAAACTATCAAAATTCTTAGGGAGACTTCTTGCATTACAATGTAAAAAACTCAACAATTGTTCTTGAGAAAATGGAGACATGTCCATACAAAACTCATTTGGCACATAATATTGACAATCATTGTTTTGTTGTAATTCATGTTCTTCTATATATTCATTTAAGGTTGAATAGACAAAACAAAGACATGATTGAGTGTACCAACCAGGTCAATGGGTTCTGTATCAGTGTATGCACAATTTGGCATGCGAGACAGGGAAATGAAGGGTAGGTAGGAGAAAGAGAGAGTAGGAGAGAGAGCTAGAGGGGAGAACGGGAGGTGGGAAAGGGTGAGAGAAGAATGAGAAAACATAATATATACAGCGAACGATGATATAAAAAAACAAAAGTAAACAATATGGTAAATCCATATTAGAATGATCAGGTTACAAAGAAAACAACAAAAGGGTGTTGTTAACAAACCACTCCACTTAATTGAACAAAAATGGGGATTTTCTGAACTAACTAAAACTAAGTAAAAGTATGGTTATAGTACAAGTGTAAGCATAGTGATGCACAGGTAAAGAGGGTAAAGAGGAATAACTGGAAATAGTAGAGCTAATAGTTGTATAATACACAAAGTACATGTACATGAGAGACGCATATGAGAAATCATGGAGAAATACATCTATTCTAGTGTGGCACAAAGCATGTGGTAGTAATTTCCACCTACATGTAAGGAGAAAAAAATACCACACATGCACACATTGTCCGAATGTCGACTGAAGGCCTGCACAAGGAGGCAATAAATTAGGGTTTATGGGTGCGTTTGCAAGTTAAAGGTGCATTACGCAGTAAAGTATGGTGCTCCTCCATCGCCTCTCCACTGGCCAGCATAAAATCGGAGCTTGGTCCCTTTCTGGTACAGATCCCGCACTTTCTTGGCATGTTTCTTTTTGGACTCCAAGTCTTTTCTTGTCATGTCATCTACGACGTAGTATCTTTGATCGCGTAGGGCCTCCCTAGCCTCCTTCATGATGGCCACCTTTTCCTGGTAAGACAATGTCTTCACCAGGATGTGGCGTGGACGATCACCTCTCCTCCCGTCTCGATGCGCACGTTCCACCTGGATGTTCATCTTGAACTTGGAGCGCAGGATGTCGCTCACAACCTCCCCGCAATCCTCCTTGTCATCGGCCGGCTCGGGGATGCCCACCACACGGAAGTTGTTTCTCCTAGCCAGCCTTTCATTCCTGTTGACTTCAACATCATGGAGCTGCACTCGGTGCTCCATCTCCCCAAACGCTGCCTCCATTTTAGTCAATCTCCTCTCCAGCTCTTTGTTCTTCGTCTCCAGATCGTTGATACGGAGTCCCTCAAACTCGAGGGCCCGCTCAACTTTCTGGATGCTCTCCATCATCGAGCCCACCGCCTCCTTCATCATCCGCTCAAAGTTCAGCGATGCAGCTTTAAGATACTGGGCTGCAGTTGAGCCTCCCAGATCCACATTCTCCCCCTCGGGCACTGCATTGGCATGGTCGTCTAGGCCATGTTAATCGTATGTTAATCACAGGATTAAGCTATTTTTTGCTTTATTGAATTTATTAAAGGTGAATGACAGTAGTGGGAAACACCCCACCCCCTAAAAATGAAAAGTACGCTCTTATTACCAACCATGTGCAAGAATATAGTTTTTACTAATATGGGATTATACAAATTTGGCCAAGAAACCGCCTACTAATTGATATATTTGCAAAATTATAAATTGATCTGTTGCGGATTGATATCGCCAACGCGAAATCGCGCTTACGCTACGTGCATTATGACCGCATGCGTTCGCTATACGGGCTTGTCCCCAGCTTGTCGATATCTCCAGTCCAGCGCTAGCGGCGCGGACAGGTGCGAACGGGCGGTGGATTTATACATTTCACAGGCGGGTATTGGATTTCTTCCGATATTTCTGTATTTAACGATGCTTAGGTTCGGATTTTACCACACAAGCCCTATTTAAATACTTATTCAACAATATTGATCAATATATAGATGTTTTTGGCTACTTTCCCAAAACTGGTATTGGACTTTAAACATATCGAGCTATAACACCCAATGCCTATTATGTATTCATATTACTCTGCTGCCATCTGCCGGCGAATTACTGCACACTATAAGAGTACATTTTGCTCTAGACAGAAAAATCCATCTCGTTCTGGAGGGGGTACTTTAATTCATACTATCCCCCGGGGGGGGGGGGGGGGGGGGGGGGGCACTCAAATTATTTTTTGACCGGGGTGTGCCGCACGGAACTCTGAAATGGGGGTCTTAAGAGCTGACTACAAGCAAAACATATAGGGTCTTTGGAGCTACAAAAACCCTGAAACGGGAGTTAAGCAGGGGCCTGGGAACGATTTTTTTCACCGGGGGTGCTGATATATATATACATGTACGTATATTTTTTATATATAGGCCTATATATATATATAAAGCGAAGAGTGCTTTAACCCACGTACACGTTTGGATACCAGTAGTGAACATATTAAGTAGAAAGAAGGGCTGCTGGTGAGGCGTAGCTAGCTTTTTTCTTCACTTTATTGTGCCAATATTTCGTCCGTAAAGGACTTCATCAGGGCTGTTCAAATCATACCAAAAGAAAAAGAGAACGAAACATACTAAACATTTGGAGAATTACATAGAGTTACATTATATAACATGGCAAAATAAATGAAAATATATATAAATAAATACAAAACAAATTATAAATAAATAATAAATAACATGCACGCTCGAAATTCTACTTGAAACATGCTTTTGGGGACTAACTAATTCCAAAATAAATATAATTATAAATAAAGATTGATATTAAAAAATGCAATAAAGTGTGAGTGCGAATGAATCCAAAGCAAGTAACATGCAATTGTAAATTGAACATAAATAAAATAAAATAAAATAGATGAACAAAATTATATGAATAAATACATAAATAAGTGAGTGGCATTCACCTCGGGCGATTTGGATTGTGTGTGAGGCCAAGTTACTGGGGTGGGTGGGTGTGTGCGGGAGTCATGACGGCTGTGGGAGGGGATGGGAGGGGAGTGGAGGAGAACCAAAGGTCATACAAGGATCGAGTCTATTAACAATTAAACAATTAAACACATATATTCAAAAATTAGAATATATAACATATATATATATATATATTTTTTTAATAATTTGAACCCCCGTAGGTGATTTTTGTTCACTTTTTCACTGATAGCCGCGAAGCGGCGAATTCTTTTGCTAATTTGAACCCCCTTAAGTGATTTTTGTTCACTTTATTGAGTGATAGCCGCGAAGCGGCGATTTTTTTTTTTGCTATTTAGAACCTCCGTAAGTGATTTTTGTTCACTTTTTTTAGTGATAGCCGCGAAGCGGCGATTTTTTTTGCTATTTTGAACCCCCGTAAGTGATTTTTGTTCACTTTTTTCACTGATAGCCGCGAAGCGGTGAATGCTTTTGCTAATTTGAACCCCCTTAAAGGACAATGAAATCCAGACGAATTGTTGTATGCACTATAAGACACTAAATATCATGAATAGTCCCTGAAAGTCTGAGCACAATCGGTCAAGAAATAAGAAAACTATGGCTTTTTGAAAAGAGCCATGTATTTCTTCGAGTGACTCAAATTGGCAACGCACTCTGGCAAAGTTGTGGACAACTCCCCATACATTTTGTACACAAAATTTCAATTTTGTTCAATTTTCTCAACATTTATGTTTACCCTTCGTTCGAGTTCAACATATGTTTTGTAGAATGCTTTTATACATAACATATCATGAGTTGGGGGAATGAAAAAATGTGACTATGAAGAAAACTATAAAAATGGGAACTTTTGTATACAAAACATATATGGGGAGTTGTCCACACATTATTTTATCAGAGTGCGTTGTCAATTTGAGTTCCCCATAATAATAAATGGACATCTTCAAAGAGCCGTAGTTTTCTTGTTTCTTGCCCGATTATGCTCTAACTTTCAGAGATCATTCCTCTTAATCTCCTCAAGACTATGAAAGCAACATTTTGCTTGGGTTTCATTGCCCTTTAAGTTTTTGAGTGATAGCCGCGAAGCGGGGATTTTTTTTGCTATTTTGAACCCCCGTAAGTGATTTTTGTTCACTTTTTTCACTGATAGCCGCGAAGCGGCGAATTTTTTTGCTATTTTTAACCCCCGTAAGTGATTTTTGTTCACTATTTTCACTGATACATTTTCACTTGGCAGCCCAAGGGGGGGGGGGGGGGATTTAAACCCCCTAAACCCCCCCTCCCCCGTAGATCCGCCACTGATTATGTCAATGTGCATTTTCCCGTCTGGTGCTGATATGTTCGTCTGAGTGATTGATCTTTGTGAAGATTAAATAGTTTACAGAAGTTGTAGCAAGCTGACCTTCCTGCCCAATATCGTCTAACCATAATTTGCATATATCCAAATTATCCCAAAGTAAAAACTCCCTGAAACCCCCGCTTCCCAGGCGCATGGAGTTAAGGCCTGGGTCTAAGGAGTAGACTAAAACAACAAAATACATAGACTTGGATCTACCAAAGACCTATGGAAACACTAAAAAAAGGCTCAAATGGTGGTCCAAGGAGCTGACTAGAAGAAGAATAATGGACTTGGCGCTAACTACCTAGCCAAGTCATTCCGAGGGTCTATGGAGCGGAAGTTTTTGAAAATCGGGTATCTTTAGAGCGGCAATCTGGTGTGAAAACGGGGGTCTGGTTAGCGGCACATACCCGTCTTACATTATACATGAGTGTGCCCCCCCCCCCCCCCCGGGACTATCCCCTCCAAACAAGATAGTGTAAAATGATAATGAAACAAGACACAGTCTCAGTGGACCTAACCCTCGGAATATAGACTGATTTTTCGGTCTAATTTTGCTCGTACTGCACCCCAATGCCTATCTATGTCTTCACCAGAGCCGTATTACGGCTCTGATATAGACATAACTCTGCTGCCATCTTCTGGCGAATTACTACACGCTATACGAGTACATGATTTTGCTCCGAATAATAACTTCAGAGATAAAGCGTCAAGCCTCTCTTTCTCGTTAAGGCCCGGTCACATATCACCGGATAGCGTAGACGGACCCGACGGAGAGTAAAACCTTCGTCTCCGTTCGTATTTGTTTCTTGTCCATTCCTTGTCGGGCGATGTACGTTATTCTATCCGGTGGAATATTTTGTGCATGAGGCAATGGAGACGACTTTCAACACCGTAAATTTAATTTCGTGAATTTTCTATTCGTCGCGGGCATCCGTTCACGCTATCCGGTGATATGAGACCGGGCCTCTAGTCGGACGTGGATTTTTAAAGTTTTCCGCCATCTAGCGGATAAGGAGCGTGTAATGATAATGTGCGCCAAAGGGAGAATGAATAACCATGGCAACTTAAAGGGATAGTTGAATTCTGGTAAAGAGAGTACAGTTTTGGTCAAACTGAATTTTAGTAAGCAAAACCTGCACCAATACATTACAAACTAATAGTTATAACTCCACTATGCTCGAAAGGAATAAGAAATTAAAAATGACTAAGTAAAAAGCCTGTTATCATTCAAAAAGAGCTGTTAAAACTCAAGAGGGCGCTCTCTAAACACTCATCGGTTTCAACCATTTAAAATCAAATATTGTGCATGTGAAGCTTTTTTTTAATAGTGATTAGATCAACAACTATCTAAAAACCTCTTTTGTAAATATTTTTAAAAAGAGGAAGCATTTTAAAAAAAATTAACGGCTGGTATAAAATTGTCGAATAATTGTGGGGCCCCACATTTATTACAAATGGTTATGTTTATGGATATTTCAGCCATTTCTGAACCGATTTTGATCAAATAAAGTTTATTCTGTCATTAAAATTGTATGCCCTTTCGAAGTTGACATTTTCGAAGATTTTCATTATCTCACAAAAAAATTATTTTGTGTAGCGCCCTCTATACCAAAACTCAACTATCCCTTTAACAGCTCAGCACCGTCTATACTACACAAAACAACCGTGAAATTATTGTTCCATGGAATTATGTTGCGTGCACACGTATACATATAGTAACTCTGTTGCATGTGCACAAAATTACGAATATTTGAACAAAATGTTCATTTCTGTGATCTGATATGTCCACTATGATGTGTGAACAATTCATGTTAAAGGGTACGACCACCCAAAAATAATATTCTTATTATAGAAAGGTACCATCTTTAGTATTCCATTCCTACAACAAGTTCACAAAAATATGTTTTCAGAAAAAAATATATAATTGGAAAACGCATCACCATTCTCAACCATGCGTTCATGCGGTCTGAATTGCGTAGACTATATGCGTGCAGAGCCAGAGCGCACTGTGCAGAGCGAATGAATCATCCGGGAATAAAGCATTGGCGCACTCGCAAATGCTTGGCCCGTATGGAACCAGGAAATAGCAGTGGTTCCGTAAGTGGTGGAAATTAATTGCTTTGTTTATGAATTACACAACCCTTTGCAAAATGTTGGGTATCTATTTGATATCACAAAACGGTACCAAAACATAATATAATAATTTATCTCTTAGTGGGCCATTTTTTTCATGAATTCTGTAATCTGATTGGTCAATTTGTCTTTGAGACAAACCCGTATTTACCTCATTTACTTGGTCAAAATGATCAAACGGGTAATATGAGCCCGTATTACCTGTTTACGTCTTGTTGTTGTTATTGTTTTAATGTATTATGGTGTTTTTTTATCGTTGTGCACATGCGCAGTGGCGATTTCAACCACTGAATATGAGCCCGTATTACTATTGTTACGTCACGGCGTATATCGCGCGCAGACTGTTTACGCGCATTGTGCATGGGGTTGACCTCATGACCGAGATTTTTAATCTCCCGGTATTATTTGCTCTGTCTGACACCTACGCAATGAGCTATCGGGATTTTAATTCTCCCGGTATAATTCAGATCGGTCGGGATTAAAAAAAAAAAAATTTACAAATATGTTTGAAAAAACAAATGTTTTTATTTTCGTTATGTATCTTGACCAATAGATAATGTATACACTTAAAGAGATAAAACCGTCACACCCTGCTTGTTCTCACGCAATACGGGATATATCTACGTTCTGGTTCCATATTCCATTCGGCCTCCGGCCTCATGGAATATGGAACCAGAACGTAGATATATCCCGTATTGCGTGAACAAGCAGGGTGTAACTAATAGTGTTGTTCTTTGCCTGGTGGTCCCCTTTAAATGGATGTTATAAGGCCGAGTAATGAGTGATATTTTTGCTAACTCATTGCCATCATTTTGTACACAGTTCAAACGCTCCCAGGGAGACTTTCAAATTCCGAACGCTTCAATCATAAGATAAAGAGAAATTCGGAAAAAACCTGAACCGTTTTCATGCCTCTTAGAACATACACAACGAGTGAAGTGAGATTCTAAGTAAAGTTCTAAGTAAGTTTTGGTGAATGTTGACGTGCATGTCTTGAGACCATAGCCATAGGGGCGTGTGTGTGTGTGTGTGTGTGTGTGTGTGTGTGTGTGTGTGTGTGTGTGTGTGTGTATGTGTGTATGTGAATGTCCGATTTGTTGGGGGTGTATCCTCCCTAGCCCCCTGCTAAGTACCCCTATTGTAAAGAATCTAGCAAATTTGAATTATCAAACGTCATTGCGAAATGATTCCACGTTATGCGTGTAGGTGGATTGGGTCCAATGTATCTTAAAGAACCAGGTTTACTGGATTTCTTTGTGCAAAGAATATACTACATAACAAATCTGCAATGCCTGTATCGCTTTAAGCAAGGCGTACAATCAGGGTGGTGTATACTACCGTTACTGTGCTAGCCTTTAACAAGGCTTCGTGTCTCAAGCAAGCAATGGCTGCGCTGCATGCAGGATCAGGAACGACTGAACGCCTGATGGAGGATATCTGGCGAGTGGTGAATTCACGTGCGATGTCTCGCCAAATGATTGTGCAGGGTAGTCGCGCTGTCCAGTCGTTCCTGCATAATGCATACTATACCGTGCATTCAACTCAGCTCAGACGAGACATGCCTTGTCAAGAGGCTATTACTATGCGAGTTAAACACTAATTTCAGTAACACGCGACATGCAGGAATATCAAGGTGGCGACTAATTTAAAGGTTCATATTTCGAGTGCAATTATTGCTTCTACGCTGTACAGTGTACACGGCAACTTTTAAACCTGATACTTCTTAAATAGGCACAATATTACTTATGCACTACCCAATCTGTTACGGACAGTCACGGTTTAACTTACTAGTCGTCTTATGTTTAAAATTATGTTACAGGCCAAGCAAGTAATGGATTATTTCAATGTATTATCTTGGAAAACAACGAACTGTCCCGTTGTTTCTAAAAGAGGCCCTGACTATTGGAAAATTCGTCGCCTTTGCTACATGAAAATAAAAGAGAGGAGACAAACACTACAATATAACTTTAATATGGATGTTTCAAAATGTGGGTAACTGTACAATCTAAGGTAAACTAGAAATGTGTGCAATTGTCAAAATATCAAAGGCGAAAATAACGCTTTATCCTGGTTGATTTGTTTCTATTGTGTTCGTTCAAAGGCCGCCAAACTTCCCCAACGTTTGCGTTTCATTCCTGAAAAAGGTACGTGAGCGTAATTCATTTTTGTCAGTGGGGAGGATGATGGGATCGTAAATACCTGTGTTTCTGTTTGTCTTTATTGTTATAATTTGAAATATGTTTAGTGTCATGTAAACTGTGCGATTGCTGGAGAGTGTCTGTTTGTGTGTGGGTGAGGTGAGAAGGTGTGTGTGTATGTGGTGGTGGTGGTGATTGGGGTGGAGCAACTCCTCTAGGCCCCTGATTATTACCCCAATGGTTCCAGACAAATTATAATCCAGAAAACGTCATTGCGAAATGATTTCTTGCCAATGCGTAGGTGGATGGGGTCCAATGCATTTGACAGAATCATTTGTCCTGCATCTCTATAGACAGATAGAGGGTACGTTAAGAAAACATTACATTAAACACCACCAATACCGTAAAGATGCATACGAATGCAATACACACTACTGTCAGAGAGTTAAAGGGGGTATCCCACTGAGAGGCGAACGTTTTGCGAATTTATTATGCAAATTTGGGATTTCGCCCGAATTCGTTAAAGGTTGCAGAAAGTTCGTTAACGGTTGCAAAAAGTTCGCTAACGGTTGCAAACGGTCGCAAAAAAATTCGCAAACGGTTTTAATTGTCGCAAACAGTTTTTCTTGTCGCAAAGAAATTTTGGACATGTTCAAAATTTCTTTGCAAATTTATTTTTTCGCAAACAGTCGCAAACGTTCGCAAACGGTCGTTAAACGGTGTCGCTAACGTTCGCTAATGATTCGCTAATGCTAGCGATTACATGACCATATGGTTCCTCAATGCAATCGACCCATTGAGCGGCGAATGTTTTGCGAACGTTTGCGAATTTTGGATTCGCCAACTTTTCTGACAAATGTTGGCAAAAATCAAGGTTGGCAGAGGCAAACCCTGCTTTTCTCTAACATTCGCTAAAATGTTGCAAATTGTCGCTAAATATCGCAAAAAAGTCGCTAAATGTCGCTAATGGCAGAGGAAAAGTTGGCGAATCCCAAATTCGCTATATTCGCTAACGTTCGCAAACGTTCGCCTCTCAGTGGGATACCCCCTAAAATACTTCCAGCATTGTGTCACGCGAGGGTGAATTCAATTGGCCGAGTTCTTTTTACGTACAAGTTCCTCTTTCTGAGTGTAGATATTGCTTCTGCGCTGTATTAGGAAAAGCAAACTGATTTTCATACATTTCCGAACTTGCAAGGGGGGATATTGATCAGTAGTATACCACGTAAAACTATGCTCAGAAGGAATCTGGTTTGAATGTGCAGACGTAATTATTCGTCACCTAGCTCATCCATGTAAGTATAGTTTGGTTCAAATAAAAGTATTAACTCGTACAATCATTAAATCAATGCCTTTGCATGAATCGTTTAACATGGTCTACTAAGAGAAAAGTTGAGTTACAAATTAAAATAATTTGGAACCCATACTTCGGTCCTTTTTTAACCATATGTCGTAAATGGCATGAACATGCTTACTGACTTCTCAAAACATTCATGCCGTTGCGGATATAGATTATCCATAGCAGGGTGAATGGAAGTTGGTGTATAATGTATACGTATGCAGATGCTCTTTTAAAACTTAAATGGTTGAATTGACATAAACACGATGTATCCTTATTGCCACGCTGTAACGGTTATATGATATGTTGTCGTGTAATTGATAATAACAATTATGTCTGCCAAGACCAAAGACATACGTTTGTTGAACACGAGTCCATATCATGTTATGTTTGCACCTATTTAGTGATATATAACCTTCACAAGACACTTCGAAGAGAGAGGTTTCAGATTCCAATCATATTATATTGATAAACGAAATAATAGTATAATTGGCAGCTTATGTTACAAGATGTGCAATAGTTTCATGTAGCACTATTTATTGACTAAAAATAGTGACCACTATTGTGAGATAGAATCGCGTACTGCCTGTTAATGTTAACCTCAACGTTAGGAAGAATGTTTTTCTTAATGAGGGAGACATTAAAAAAATCAAATCCATATCATAATTTTGAAGTGTTAAAACTCAGCATGATTTTGGTGAAGTTTTACAAAGGTATTGGATAAGTTTTACATTCATTTAAAATTTATATATTGATCAAATATACTCCGCACAAAAAGAAAGAGGACACTTGTTTAAGTTGAAATTTTTAATATTTATGTACGACAGAGTGTACATAATCACATATCAAATTAAAGGAAATTTAGTCCTCTACAGGCAGAATATAAATTAAAGGTGTAATCATTCATGCATGAACTGCCATGATCAGTTAACAATAGCAAGGTCTGTTTTCAAAAATAGCAAAATCAATGGATGGCCGCACTATTTGACTGCAATGAGTAAGCGTCTTGCTTAAAACAAGATGTGCGGGGCAAGTCTTTTATGACACCATTTAACCTTATTGTTATAAACAAACTCCAAAAGTACACATTTTACAATAAAACCGGGCCAAGTTATGAGAACATCATTATATTGGTCTGTGTTTTATGTGTCCCTTGCAATTTCAACCATAGTTACCTAGAGAAGTGACATGTTAGAGACTGCCCAAATGGTTGACCAAGGGTGACATCAGATTTTGAAGAACTTTGGACTACGGTAGAATTCTTGAGAAGAATATATACCAAGTTTCATGCGGAAATAATGGCAAAAACTGTAGTTTCGACGAATAAACCTTAGCCATGGAATTCTCCATTTTGTTACATTTGGATGAAAATAAAACCTACAACGTTCACAATTTGTCTTCATTTAAACTTTTTCTATTGAGATGAAACTAAAAAAGATCACATTTGTAATGAACTAATTATGCCATGTCAGTAATAAAGCGTTTATATCATGCTTGTCAACATTTAAATGGTTAAATGAATGTTCCATTTTTGCTATTTTTGAAAACAGACCTTGCGGTAGTTAATTTGCCGTGACAAGTCATGCATGAATGATTCCCCCTGGATTATATGCTAATATCGAAGAGGGTAGTTTTATCTTTAATTTGATATACAATAACATATATTTCATCGTTAAAAAATATGAGATATGTTTTCTTAAATAAGTGTCCTGTTTCTTTTTGTGCGGAGTATATATTGACCAACTGTGACCGAAGAAAACTCCTTTTACCTAACCCTCCTCCAATTATCAGACTTGTTGAAGTTCATGAGACAGTAAGTAAACGTAATACAGTACATTGTTTGTGAACAAACAAATATGTTTTCAAGTGTACTTCAGTGACACTTCATGCTAAGTCTTAGTTAGGAACATCCAAATCATTTATTTGTTGGTTTAAATGTCCCAATTTAATGATGATTAGTATCAAAGGAGGCATTTAGTATTTTCACTTCATTTTATTTAGCAATCCACAGCGAGGAGACCCAATAGTTTATCGACATGGCGTCTCGGTTCAGCGAAGAGGAAGGGGCTAAATGTGAAGGCCTGGGATGTCAGTCCGAGAGTGGTCTGGAGTACTACGTAAAGGAGAAAAAAACGTTTTGCGAGGACTGCGCCACCAAGACCTGCAGCGCAAGGAAAGTGAAGAAGGATGAACTTTCTCTGTTCTGTGAGACGCACGACAAGCCTGTGAAACTGTACTGTCAATATCACGAGGTAGCATTATGTCATACGTGCGCAATCAAAGATCATCAGAAACCATGTCAGTTGGAGGATATTCATGTAGTACTCGCAAACAAGAGAAGCCAACTGATGAACATGAAAGTTACATTACATAATAAACAACTGTTTTGGAAAGGGTACGGTAATAAAGTAAGTGAGTGTAGGCAAGGGTCTGAAGCGCACATAAAGTCAGTAGAAAGGGAAGTTAATTGTATAATTGATGAAGAGCTTGTAGAAAGTAGGGAAAACGAAAACCATGCCGCGAAACTGATCAATGACGAATCAGATGAGGAGATAAGAAAGATAACGGTGGAAATCAACCAGAAGAGAGAAGCGCGTCTGAAGCAATGCCGCGAGCCTGCTGAAATAATTCAACAACAAATCGAGAGACGACGACGCGAGCTGCTTGATGACGTCACATCAATAACTGTCAAGACCGAGACCAAGATAGATGACTTACAGCGCGATGTGAGAAATATGATGCAATGCCTGGACGAGGCGGCTGAACGTGTGGAGATCCTCCTCGAGGATGATAAGGAACTTCTGAAAGGAGCACAACAGCTGATCACAGCACTCAATGACACTCTTGGGAAGACGGCCAATGAGGGCGTGTCTGACCACATCACACGCACAGTGGAAGGTGTGCGGTTCTTCGAGGGTAAGGGGTATGAGAAGTACAATGGAAGAATCGGGGGTTATGATGGGAAGTGGGAGCTTAGCTCGACAGTAGAGATACCGGGTGACACAATCAAGCCACGTGTTGTGGGATATACAAGTAACAATGAAATTATTATATCAGATATTATTGGAAACCACACAATCTGCTTCAATGTCAATAACAAGTTATCCCGGAGGGTGATTAAGGGTGATGGGGAGATATTTATTTCATCCTGCGCTCTGCTGGGCGAGGACAAGATAGTCTGTGGTAAATGGATGGGATCCTGCTCTGGTGACAGCTTGCCTGGGTGTATCAGCCTGTATAACAGGCAGTGGGAGCTGATCAGGGATATCACGTTACCGTACAACACGTCACATGGTTTAACATGGGTGTATGTAGCTGTTACCCAGGATGGGATGATCATAGCTGCTGAGTGTTATCAGAAGTGCTTATACGTTATTGACCCAAATGATGGCTGTATCATCAACACGATCAAGTGCGAAGAGAGCATAGGGAAGTTGAACGGTGTGCTCGCAACAGGTGACGTCATCGCGCATCCCGATCCACGTAGCAACAAGCTTCTCATCATCGACAGGCGGGGAGCGCAGAGAAAAATAATGCACAGTGAGACGATCATGAATTGTGGCATCGATCCCCTGACAGATGACCTGTACCCGGTGTACTGGGATGAAGAACGTACGGTGGCTGTGATTGATCAGATGACCGATGAGGGTGATCAGGAGAGAAAAGAAGTGACCGCATACCCTATACACAGAGGAATTGTATATGATGTTCAGTCATTTCTCACAAGCAGTCGGCCTGTCATAACGCCATCGGGTGATATGGTCGTCTGTAATGGCATGGAATGTCTCGTATTCAAGAAGAGGTTTACTTTGTAACTAGATCCGAGAGCTTTCACTCGTCTCAAAACTGAGGTCAAACACAATAATGTATCTAAGTAATAGTAATGGCATGTTATGTAACATCAAAGATGCATCAGGCATTGATTCCACTATCTATTCATGTATCAGTTTCTTTGAATGGCAAGTACGTCTTGCATGGTACAAACTCATTCACTGTCATTGCCTATAATTAGGCAATATACTATAATTATGAGAAACTTATCAGTCACTCCTATACTTGGGCGGCTTTTCGTGCAGACTGGATAATGGCGGACATAAAGAGCGAGATAGACCGTCGACAATTTGGGAACCTTATATTAAAGGCAGTTCAGTCAATCATTATCAAGTTAGCCTCCTTGGCAAAAACTATTGATTTTACAAAGGCTTTCGATTTGGTAGATCACACCATAGCCATCCGCAAACTGATTGACATCTGAGTCAATCCATCCGTAGTTGACACAATATGCAGTTTTCTATCCGATCACTCGCAAATATTACGGTATCAATGAGCTAGTTCAACCCCCAGCAGCTTACCTGTGGTGTCCCTCAGGGCACCAAACTCGGACCAATTATATGTTGGTGATGGTAAATGATGCTGCGTCCACAACTGTCAATAGATGGAAGTATGTTGATGACCTTAACCTCATTGAGGTTCTCTCTAAGGATCAGTAAAGCCAAATGCAGCAACACGAAAATACACTCTCCTACTGGTGACGCGAAAACTCGGTAATACCTAAACCCCATGTATGAAAAGTTAAGCAAATCAGCTGCAGCCTACGGCGTGATCCACCGCAGTTTCAATTAATGATACCATGTGAGAGGTTGTCTCATCTCATCTCTTCGCCTCCCGAAGTTGGGGTAACTATCCAGTCAAACCTCAAGTGGGACTCCCACGTTGAGCTTATGATCTTGCGAGCCTCTCACAGACTCTACGTCTTATGATGTCTCAGGAGAAATGGAGTAGGTGTTGCAGACCTCGCGTACTACACAATCTACATTCCCTCGTTGATGGAGTTCGGGGTTCCTGTTTGGAGTTCAATCATAACAATAGAACCATCACTGAGTATAGAATGAAAATCCAACGTCGCGCTCTCCGCATGATAGTCTACCCTGACCAAAATTATTATGATGACACACTCCAAACCCTTCACATCCCAAAGTTGTCGATCAAAGAATAGAGATTTTATCAAAGTTTGGAAAGTCCCTGCTCTGCTCTGAACAGCATCGTGATATTTTACCCCCAAGTCGCCGTGAACTTTTACTAGGTCGAGAACTCAGAAATGCAGATGAACTGCGCATACCACGAATAAGGACTACTAGATACAAACAAGTACCAGTGCCCAGTCTTGTAAAACTTTGAACCAATAAACTCAACAGGTCATTTTAGACTATTTTGTACTTTTATAATGTGCGCTCTCCTTTCTAACTAAGTAAAACATGCAATACAATGTTTACATTCTATAACATGTTTCATAATATCACTCTGAATACTAATACTGATATGACTGTGCAAGCACATTAGACGATATTATATAAATGAAATCTCATTTTTACTTTGATTTGTTTTAACTTTTTATAGTTACAATCTGGTTAATTATTTCTGTCATTCTTTTAAATTGGTTATTGTTTGACCAGTATGCCTACACGACTAAATTAAATTCATTGTTTTTCGTTTGCCAATATGCAAATGTTCATTCTTACCCCATTTTGTTTAAAGGGATAGTTGAGTTCTGGTAAGGAGAGTACAGTTTTGGTGAAACTGACTTTTATTAACCAAAACCTGCATCATTACATTACAAACTAATAGTTATAACTAGAAAGGAACACAACATTACAAATGACGTAGTAAAGATCATGTTATCATTCAAAAAGAGCCGTTAAAACGTAAGAGGGCGCTCTCTAAACACTCATCGGTTTCAACAATTTTGAATAAAATATTGTGCATGTGATGTTTCGTTGAAATAGTGATTAGATAGAGAAATAACCAACAACTATTTAAATACCTATTTTGTAACTTTTTTAAAAGAGGAAGCACTTTTTTGAATTTTTAACGGCTGGTTCAAAATTCTCTAATAAACCTGGGGCCCCAGCTTTATTACAAATTGTTATATTTATGGATATTTCAGCCGTCTCTAAACCGATTTTGATCAAACAAAGATGATTTTATTATTTAAATATTATGCTCTTTCAAATTTTACACTCAGTTTTTCATTACCTCACAAAAAAATAAGTAGTATAGCGCCCTCTCTACCAAAACTCAACTATCCCTTTAATAGGTTATATGTTCATTTTTATACTAGCCTCGATCCACAACTCAACACAAATCAATGTTTTACGCTTGCAAATTTGCATTTAATCATGTTTTATATTTGTACATGTTCAATTTTGTAATCGTAAATAGTATCCATTATACCTTTCATTAGTCTCTCAACTTTCTTATTTGTTCTAACATTTTGAAATATTTGTATAACTTGTTTGAATATAGCTACTTTGTTTTTATAGCCACTTACGATATTGGTCATTTATTTTATTTTAATCGAACTAAAACAATATTTGAATTGAATTGAATTATAATTGAAAAGTGAAATAGATTGAACTGTGTGAATTGTGCTTTCTCGCCTATATATTTTAATTGTATGTGCATGTATGTAACATGTTTGTATCATAAGATTTGTAATCTCTGTCATCATGGTCATGGTTTATAGGTTTTAATTTGATAAATTTTGTTATGAAAATGTACAACATACCAGCTCCCTGTCCTGTATGGCAGGTTGCACACGTAAACTAAAAGAAGCAAACATCTACAATAATGTTGCAAATTTGTTGGATGATTTCTCATTTGTATACTTCATTTTCTCCATCTGGCTTCAATTCGTGTTAGATATTATATTTTTATTGAATGGTTTATCGGTATATCATACACCATTGGGATAAATCAAATGAATTATATTATATTGATATTGAATGGTTTATCGGTATATCATACACCATTGGGATAAATCAAATGAATTATATTATATTGATATTGAATGGTTTATCGGTATATCATACACCATTGGGATAAATCAAATGAGTTATATTATATTGATATTGAATGGTTTATCGGTATATCATACAGACATACACCATTGGGATAAATCAAATGAATTATATTATATTGATATTGAATGGTTTATCGGTATATCATACAGACATACACCATTGGGATAAATCAAATGAATTATATTATATTGATATTGAATGTTTTATTGGTATTTCATACGGCATTGTAATAAATGAAATACGTTATAAGACTGAAAAGAGTTTTAATTAAAACTTTACTATAGCTCAAATCGATGAGTAGTTAAAATGTTTATGTTAATTTCATTCTGCTTTATGTCTTACGTGTTTGTTGAATACTGCTTCACCTGTTTGGTATTGTATATTCTATAGTTATTTAGTTTACTTTACAAAATACAGCTTTTCATGTTAAAATATGTATATAATTATGGCGAAAACCTCCTTGTTTATAGCTTTATATATCGACAACATCATCAGTAAAAAAAAAGTTATTACTAGACTGAATAGTGTTTTAATGAAAACTGTCCTATAGCTCGAATCGATGAGTAGTTAATATGTTTATGTTATGTTCATTCTGGTTGATATCTTACGTGTTCTCTGAATACTGCTTCACTTGCGTCACCTTTAGTTAATAGTTGTTTAGTTCACTTTACACAATAATACAGCTTTTCGTGAAAATTAACATATTAAACACATGTGAGTGAAACCCGTTCGTTAACTTATATCCACTATACACAAAATAATACACGACCAAAATGTACAAATATGCTTTGCGTGCTTTACTTCACTTCACATTATTATCATATTTGTATTACATTGTGTATTGTATAATAATAAATGTTGTATCGATTAACTTTAAATTGACTACTGTGTCAGCTCAAATAAGTATATACTAAATTGAATTATTGGTTTCATTTTTGTTCAATAGTTCTATTTGTAATTCTGCTGCCTTTATCGTGACTTTGCATGGTTTGCAAATAGCTTTCATAAACAACAGTATTATAATGATTACGGAAGTTATGTAGACAAATATCACAGTGAACACAATTCGTTCGGTCACAATGATTTTGTTTTAAAGATACACATGTGAAGAATTATAGCCCAGCAGACCACTATTGCTACTCTAGAGGGCCAATCAGACGTTCCACTGCCTTTAACTAAAAAATGTGTAATGAAACAAAATAAGTATCAATAACGAGAACTACTTTGGCGGGAGGTGACCATGTGTACGGCCTTTAAAGGGGCATTCCCTCTTTTGCAAGCCAAAAATAATTTAAAAATATAAGTTGCCTTATTAACCTCAAATATTATAGATCATGATTTTTAAAATTTATTCTGAAAAGATTAGGACTTGACAATGTATTTTGGTGGAGTTATGAATTTTATGATTTTTGTTATTACCTATAGATTAATACAATGTTGGACGACGGTTTAATAACGGAACCTCACAATAATCTGTCTAGCTCCCTCTACGTTCGCTGGATATTATATGTGGTATGAATGTGATGCCCACCACCCATAATAGATAGCGCCACCAACGAGAGAGATCTGCACAACGAGAGAGATCTGCACAACAGATCGCTATGAATGATGGCACCTACGGCTATGAAATTTCATACGCAGCATAATACAAGTATTATACAGATCTGTACCAAATTTGAAGCATTTTGAAATTTTTGGTAAAGAGGGAATGTCCCTTTAAAGGATTGCAGACCTTTGATTGTTATGTCGCCAACAATGTGATCTGGAAGATTACAAGTTGTAAGTTTCATCAATCTTATGTTCATGTCCGGTCATCGTCACGTATGTACACTGTACGTGTTATGCGTTAAAGGTAGTTCAGATTCGTCAAATGAGATGCGCGGCGCCATCTTGCATATGCGTTGCGCACGGTGCGTAATGCACGTTAGCTCAGTGTCATGCGGTGCGCACAAACTAACCCAGTTCAAAATGGCGACCCGCTATGTAGCATCCCCACGCTTGATGCCCTTTAACTACGGGAAGGGTGGGTGTAAGCGAGGGGGTGTTGGTAATTTAGGACTTCTTTTCATGTAATAAGTTAACCAACAAATGATGTATACATTACTATTTTACCGTTTTCACATGGGGTGACCCTTTTTTCAAGCTCTCCGAGCTTTGCGAGCATTCCATATTTGCTTGTAATTTATGTCTACATTTACTTCGATTTTTTATATTAACATGACTTAAATCTAACTTTCTATGGTTATTATATTTTAATCGTATGGTCATATTATGTATATGAACTTGTATTTTGTATTTTATGATTTAAAGTTTTGAAATAAAATGATTGAAATGGAATGAAATAAAATGTGTTCCTCTTCATAAATTGAAATTGAAAAAATTCAAAATAACTTAAATGGTCCGAATTCCAAATATGTGTCTCAACTTGAGCTCGGTTTAAAAAGACAAAGACTACCGGTAACACTATGCACCAGCAGACCTATTCACTCTACATGTAAATTGAATTAATTTTTGTGTATACATATAAAATGAAGCACTTCTAAATGATGGCTCTGCATCGGACAACGGAGTAATAGGAACAAAAAAAGTAAAGAAAACAGCGTACAAATTCAACATAGTTATAGATATATAATCAAACTTTTTTGTTCAGGAAGCCTTGTTGGGTGATAGATATGTTTGCCGGAAATATTTACATCCTGTATTCGAGACAAATGATTTTACCAGAAAATGAGCTGTATTTGGCCAGGACATTAAATGAAAATGCCCAGGTTCAATGATCAATGTTCAATGTTCAAGGTGCTTATGACTGTGCGTGTGCGTGAGTGTGTGTTTTTGCGCGCGCGCGTGTGTGTGTGTGTGTGTGTGTGTGTGTGTGTGTGTGTGTGTGTGTGTGTGTGTGTATGTGTGTGTGTGTGTGTGTGTGTGCGTGTGTGCGTGTGTGCGTGTGTGCGTGTGTGCGTGTGTGCGTGTGTGCGTGTGTGCGTGTGTGCGTGTGAGCGTGTGTGCGTGTGTGCGTGTGTGTGTGCGTGTGTGTGTGTGTGTGTGTGTGTGCGTGTGTGTGTGCGTGTGTGTGTGTGTGTGTGTGTGTGTGTGTGTGTGTGTATGTGCATGGAGGGGGGGGGGGGGGTCGCCGGCCTCAGAGGCTATACAATCGTTATTATGCATTTTCATATTCATATTCAAGTAAAGGGTGTAGTAACATTGTCAAAATCCTCAAGACTTACTTGGAACTCTAGCGGTTCTCTCATACCTTGTTGCATTCCTATTCAATAGGAGCATGGGACAGGTTTCGGTTTTTCGAATTTCCTTTCGTTAAAGGGAAATGCCAGTAGTGGGAAATAACTTTATTGGTCAAACTAATTGATTATTATTATTGAAATACCATAAAAAAAGGAGCGTGTAAGGAAAAATCCGAACCTTACTATCGTCAAATGCAGAAATATCAGTTAAAACGTTTATGAAAGCCGCTGACAATAGCCGTATTCACACGATGAAAGCCAATTCTTAAGAATTGCAACTCTTAAGAATTGCAAAATGTGTGTTCAAACGATGCCAATTCTCGAGAGTTGCAATTCTTAAGAATTAAAACCGGAAGTAGTGTGCGCGCCTTTCTCATTTGAGTTCACGCGCACTCACTTGACTTGTTTTCACACCGGAAGCATATCTCGGTCATGAGGTCAACCCAAACTACGAGTCTCGAAGCTGATTGTGTTCAGACGGTTAAAAAAAGAATTGCAAACCACGAGATAACCACAAGATAACCACAAGATTGGCTTTTATCGTCTGAATACGGCTATTGAGCCTAAATTCATCGTCAGCTTGGCCCGTCTACGCTGGCCACGTGCGCATGTGCGCATTTGCCATACGCAGCGCACGAGGCTGTATATCAACATACGACCATCGGCGAGAAATCTATCCGCAAAAGATGACTTTATAATTTACCAAAATATATCAATTAGTAGGCGGTTTCCATGCAAAATTTGTATCATCCCGTATTAGTAAAAATATTATTTCACATGATTGGTAATAAGAGCGTCCATTTCATTTTTTGAGAGGGGTGCGTTTCCCAAAACTGGGCCTTTAAATTGGATATTCATAACCGTGTACAAACTCAGTGCAATGAGTGAATATCACTTTGCATTTTCGCTTAACATCCATTTAACGTGAAATGTTCATACTTTATATAGTGGACATATCAGGTCACAAAAATACACATTTTATCAACCATTAATCACTTTTTTGCACAAGTCATCACAATTACTAGATCCCTTTAAATCAGTCTTTGGCTGAGTAACGGTTCCCTGGTGAAATAAAATGAAAAAAACCCAAACATATTTAGCTTTCATGAACTGTTCAACACTTTATAAAAACATGTTTTAATATACCCTAAAGTCTGAAACATTTATACCACCCCCGAAAGCTTTTGGATGTTAGGTTTTCAAAGCCCCCATATAAACAAATACAGGCTAACAAGAAAGCAAGCAAAAAGTACAAATTGGGCCTGGGTAGGGGGGGGGGGGGGGGGGCTCGGGCCCTTGACCCCCCCCCCCCCCCCCCCCCCCCCTCCCCAAGCTACGCAACTGGTACCCACACACAAACCCTCAGTAGATCTCAGAGTCACAAATATAATATACTCTAATCATCATCACAACAACTTTAACTGTCCCACTCAGACATACGGCAATCGGTCCTTCTCAATATCAGCCCACATACTTTCTTTGGAACGCAGTACCACTTTAAATTCGACAAATACCCTCAAGTAACCCATTAAAGGCAAGCCCTGAAGACATTTATTTTTGTGTGATTTATCTTTGTATAAATGTTTCCTTTTATATTGATTATATTTATATTTATGTTTGTATTGTGTAAATGTGTTATTATGTAAAAAATGTGTTATAATGTAAAGCGCATAGGGAATGTATTTATATTTGTGCATTATAATGGCCTGGGGAGGGGGGGGGGGGGGGGCTCGGGCCCTTGACCCCCTCCCCTCTCCCCTCTCCCCAAGCTACGCAACTGGTACCCACACACACACCCTCAGTAGATCTCAGAGTCACAAATATAATATACACTAATCGTCATCACAACAACTTTAACTGTCCCACTCAGACTTACGGCAATCGGTCCTTCTCAATATCAGTCCACACACTTTCTTTGGGACGCATTACCACTTTAAATTCGACAAATACCCTCAAGTAACCCATTAAAGGCAAGCCCTAAAGACATTTATTTGTGTGTGATTTATCTTTGTATAAATGTTTCCTTTTATATTGATTATATTTATATTTATGTTTGTATTGTGTAAATGTGTTATTATGTAAAGCGCATAGGGAATGTATTTATATTTGTGCATTATAATGCGCTATAAAAAATAATTTATTATTATTATTAATACTACGTTGACTGTACAGTGTTGCTACCAGATGCCCATGTTATATCACTCAATAAACATGATTTCCTTTCCTTTTCTCCCGAAATAAAAAAAATGCAAAGTCGTTATTACATCGATCAATTTTCACGGCTTGGGTCGTCTTTGAAAAGATTAAAAAGTTTCGTTGTTGGCCTTCATAATATATATATTTCCCCCCGATGCACCTGCCAAGGATATCATGCATTACTAGTAATGCAACACGCATTACTAAAGTAAAGCAGAGATTGTGCTTGTACAATAATCAATCAATATTTCCATCTAATACATGCTTAAAATTTGGCATTTCAATAACATGGATAAGAGATATAATTTGCGCTTGGTATGTAACAGAATATGGATCGATGAACACGTAGAATAAGTATGGGCGAATTAAAGGAAAATATCAAACCCGGCCGACCGCCGGCCGACCGCCGGCCGAAATAATACTTTACGAAAAGTAGAACAATCAATAGCTTTCTTTTTAGCTTCTTCTCTCTCTCTCTAAAAAAAAAAAAAACCCTCACACTTCGCACATCTGTTACTTAGAATTATGATCCATAGCAAGACATTTATGCGTCTTCTCCACGTTTCGTATTCTTTTGATTTAATGTGCTTTATATCCCTGACATATTTCATTTGATCTTGTGTTTTTTATAGACTTGATCTCGTTTTTCTCAAATTTCAGATAGTGACGTAAGTTCGTGCCGACTACAGGATTTTCAACATTTTCCAGACCGAGACCGCTAAAATGTGGTCTTGAGACCAGCTACAAGTGGTTAGGGGGGGGGGGGGTTCAACCCCCCCCCCCCCCAAACAGTCATTTTTTGGTCAAAGGGGGGGGGGGGGGGTTGAACCCCCCCCCCCCCTCCTGGGTACTCCTATGCGTGTCATTAATCGCAAAGCGTTTGGACAGAGTTCGGAATCGGGGGGGGGGGGGGGGGTGGGCTGCAGCCCCCTTTACCTTCGTACACCTGTGACTACGGGCTTCGTGCCTATGTATATTATACAAATGACAGGTTTGCTTTTTAAAAAATAATTGGCGTTTAGTGTGTTCTGCAACTAAAGTTTACCTTCCTTTCCTACACAATAAGTTCGCTAAAATATGCACGAATCACCCGGTTTATATACACTACTCACAAAAAGTAAGTCCCCCCTAGCATTTTTTCATATGTCTCAAGTATTTTACCGATTTTGATCATTCAAACGGTAATGGATATGGAATTTTCTTACGCAAAAAATAATGGTATATGTGTCTGCCAATTGATGGCATTGTTCTTAGTGGAACCATTTTTCAAAAACATGCATTTTTCTGAAACAATAGGCCTTTCAATATGAAATTGTCGGGGGTTAGAGTGGCACAAGTCATGTCCTGTTTTGATTGTGATGCTTATTAAAAGTAGAACATAGAGTGACATGTAATAAATGGTGCTTGAAAGTTCAGAAACATGCGTGATTCTCTTGTTATTCGTGTAGAAGCTGACACAAATCACAAAAGTGCAAGATTTTTTTTCACACCTTTTGTCATAAAATGCATGATTTCACACCAACAATGCCATCAATTGGCAGACACGTAGCATTCATTTTTTGGTTAGGAAAATTCCATATCCATTACCGTTTGAATGATCAAAATCGGTAAAATACTATTTGATATGGATATGAAAAAATGCTAGGGGGACACACTTTTTGTGAGTAGTGTATAGTAATCAACTAGGGTCTTGCCTAAAGGCTATCACGGATTAATTAGTAGAACAAAACAAAACAAAGCCAAACAAAGTGAAACAAAGCGAAACAAATGACAGCAAGAGGAATTTACGAGACTCGGGAGAAAATCCGCGGTGGCAAAGAGATCAGGAGATATATACCAAATCCTATAATATCCCTCTAAGGATTAACTTAATGTATTTAGGTGTCGGTTTGCAAAGTGTCGATCTTCGAATGTAGACAACTCGCCTTCTAGGAAAAGCTTAGATTATGCTTTATTTTTAAAGAAAAAAAACACACATGTCTTTAAAATTCTGAAAATATAATGGTAAACAAACCATTCAGTTGTATATATCACAGAGTAAAAGTCAATTATAGATTTGTATGTGGAAAGTGAACTTTAGATTGGATAAACCTTGATCCAGATTTTCGATACGTGCGATTTGCAAACAGCCAAAGAAACAGTATCATCTAAATCTCTAAGCGTTTTATATCAGATAATCTACAATGGTTATATATGCTCTCATCTAAATTGCAGTTCTAGATACATTTCTGAAAATAGAATGGTAAAAGCAACAGGACATTTACACAATGATGAAACTACAAACAGGTTAACTTCAGAGTCCTCAACAAATCTGAACTTAAAATCTCTCAAACCTTGAAACCCCATATTATATTATATTCAGCGCTTATACATGTATATAAAAATGATACGTTCGATTTAAATATAGTCCATAACACAATACCATCCATAACCATGTAACACTATGGATCAGATACAATCATTTTGCATTTAATGTTTTTTTAATAGTAACTTTCTGAAAAAAGGCCATAGCAATTCTATATCACATACACATGACGTAAACTTAAAATTGGTTACAAAAAAGTGAACTTTAGATTTCACAAATCTTCAATACTTCAAAATAAAAAAGAAATTAAACTTTAATATGTATTTCATTTATTTATTCATTTATTTACCTCTGTATATGTTTTCAAAAACTTATTTATGTATTTAATTATTTAATTAATTTGTCGTTTTAGTTCACTCGGTTTGTTTATTTATACTTATTTTTATTTATTTATTCTTGTATTCTTTAAAAATACAGGGTAGGTCGTTCAGTAAAAAAAAAAATGCTTTACACAACTGCCCTGTTTGTTCTGTCGGTGGTTAAAACACTGTTGTCCTTCATTCCCAAATACAAACATAAAAAAACAAGAGATAATATGAAATGAATTGTTATACACTAACATTCTTATAACTCGTTAATGCACATTTCCGTTGGACGCCACCTACGGTTAAAACAAGTTGGCAATCTCTGATCTTGTTTAGATGTGTATGTATAAGTATAACGTCATGTAAAAGAGCAAATAAACACATTTGTTTGTTATTTTTTATTGAACTTTTAATGTATTTTATTTCATTTTATTTTTTAATAGACTAATGTCAGGGGATCTAGTAACTTTGTTTTGTGTGAAAAATGATGAAGGGTTGATAGAATGTGCATTTATGTGATCTGATTCATGGTAAATGAATGTCATAATTCATGACCAAGTAAAACGGTAAGCGAAATGCAAAGTGATATTGCACTAACTT